>OY294068.1:141489021-141640434 GCA_958510875.1 Endomychus coccineus
TCTAATCGCCCGTGCACACTCTCTCTCTCTCTCTCTCTCTCTTTCTTTCTCTCTTGCACACACACACACACACACACACATACACACACACACATACACACACACACATACACACACACACACACACACACACACACACACACACATATGCACACATACACATATATATGAAAACACACTCTTTTTTCCTTTATTTATTGATAAAAACAAATATATATATATAAAAAACGTCAAAAAAATGAGAGAATATAAAAATAATTATGATCGTGAGTGATATCGGGTAAAAGTATATGCAATTACCTACATTTTCCGCCCAAGCACGTCACGATTGGATGAAAACGACATGAGATATCTGTATTCGAATTTTAGCTAAAAAATTGACTGAAACTCGAATTTCAGCTAAACTATTTAATCTTTCAGCTTGAAATTTGGAGAGCTATTTTGTGACTATAAACCCCAGCTTCAGTCCAAATTTCAGCCAATTCGGTTGAAATTTGCCAGAGTTAGCCCATTTTCAAGATTGGTCACATAAACACGTATATATATATCTATTAAGAGGAGGGGGGATGTCGGATCAACTTGAAATTTGAACTGGAGGCTCTATGGACTATGACAATAAAAGGGTTCTAGTTTGGTACCTTAATTTTTACTAGGACCAGAGTTACTAATTTTTTTTTGATATTCCACCCCTAAAAAAGGCCAAATTACCCCTTTTTCGCCAAAAAAAGGGGGATGCGGCGGGTTTGGACGGTAGAAATTTTGGACTCTTGTTTTACTCACCAAAACACAACTTTCCCACCGGGTCGCGTCAAATCTAAAAATTTTTACCGATAATCCTTATTTTTCGACTTAAATTACTCTACTAATTGTAAATAAGGAATATTGTGACAATCATCCTGATAAGAAATGTAAGTGCACTGATGAAATTATAAATCTGAAAAAGGAAATTCATGAATTAAAACAGTTAATATTAAGTCAGATGCAAGTTATAAATAATAACTACATCAAAACCAACATTGACATTACAAATTTAACTGACTCAGTTAACAAACATAATCTTCAAGTTTCTAATCTCATCAAGGTAAAACCCGATGATAAAAATGAGATTCTATTGAAAAAAACTCCGACTCTGCAAAAAAGGAATCCACGATCACCTTCCACCGATAAGACCGACTTGAATAAGAAGAAGGAATTCCTTGACGCAACACCAGCTGATGAAAATAAACAAATTAAACCTAGCAACACATATGCTCATATCACACAGCATGTTACTAAAAAACGCGTTGGAAATGACAATATTGTAAATAATATAATAAACAATGAAACTAACGACGTAGATTCATCAGATATGGACGGATTCACTATTGTTACTAAAAGGCAAAGGAAAAATAACACAAACAAGCAAGAGCATTCCGATTTAGAAACAAATACAAAGAGAATAAGGCCAATTGTAGGTTCAGGAGCTAACAAATCACTATCAAGTGCCCCAAAAATTCATTATACGTACCTACATCTTAGCAGGTTAGATCCAAGTACTGAAGTTGACGACATATCTTCTTATTTAAAGTCTACCTCAACTAAAATAGAATGTGAGAAACTCAATTCAAAACGCCCTGATACTTACTCATCGTTCAAATTAATAGTACCTAATGAATGTCGAGAAACTCTAATGGATCCCAGTTTCTGGCCTCAGGGAATAACAATAAACAAGTTTTTTATAAAACGTACAGTGATTCCAAAAATATCCTAATTAATTCATCAATGGAAAACATAAACAAACAAGTCATTAGCATATTCCACATCAATATACAGGGAATATCCGATAAAGCGAACGACTTGGATATATTTTTTAACCATCACAACTTTAATATTATATGTATAACAGAACCACTGGTTAAATAAACAAGAAAGTTCTGAATTTCGTTTAGCGAATTGGAAAACAGCAGCCAGTTTTGCAAGAGAATCAACAGTACGAGGTGGGGCTATGATCCTTTGTAGAAATGATGAGGAGTGTCAACCCATGGACCACTTAAGCAATTTCTCCATAGACAAACACTGTGAAGTTGTGGCAGCTTATTTCAAACTTCTTAATATTTTAGTGCTTAATATTTATAGGTCTCCTAATGGTGACATTAACGTATTTCTCAGTACATTGGAGAATATCTTAATTCAACTGTGTAGTGAAAATTGTTTTAAAAAAATTGCAGTTACAGGTGATTTCAGTTCATTTTAATATAAAAGAAAATAAAAATGCCAATTCCCTATTGTACCTGATGAATTCTTTTGGCTTTCATAAAACAATAGATAAACCAACTAGAGGACAAAATTGTTTGGATAACATCTTCATTAACTTTTCAATAGTATCTTACAAGGCTGATGTGATGAAATTCTTATTATCTGATCATGACGGCCAACAAGTTTTGATAGATAATCCGGGTAAGCAAAAAGTTAATAATATTATAAACAAGTGCAGACCACTTACAAAACAGGGTTTTAATATCTTTTACCGCATGTTGAGTTCTCTACAATGGGATTACATAAGCGACTCTAATCTATCAACTCATAGTTGTTTTCAAATATTTCAAGAAAACTTAATTGATTCTTTCACAATTGCTTTTCCTGAAATTGAATTAAAAAGTAAGGCACGGGATTCGGGTATGAAATGGTTCACAAAAGATTTACAAAATATGCGAAATAGTTTAGAATTAGTTTCGGACATGTATAGTAATATTAAAACAAATGAATTAAAGATTGCTAGAAATAAACTAAGAATACGCTATAAGACCGCTTTAAAAAATGCTCGAATATCAGCTAATGATAATATCATTAAACAGGCTAATAACAAAACTAAAACTATGTGGAATATTATCAACCAAAAACGATCAAATAACCATTCTCATGACTCTAAAGTGAACATAAATTCAAACGAATTCAATGATTATTTCATCTCAATACCTCACAAACTTTCAAGTTCAATACAAAACACAAATAGACTTGATGCAATTGATATAATGAACGTACCTGAAGTACATTCAACTTTCTCTTTTTCCGAAGTTACATTTATTGAAATTCGAGATATAATCAATCAAATGAAGCAAAGCAAATCTTCTGATTGCTTTGGTTTATCAACTATTCTTTTGAAAAAAAATATAGATAATATTGTTATTCCTTTAACAAAACTTATAAATAGATGCATTAAGGATAATGTTTTCCCAAAGTGCTTGAAACTAGCCAAAATAATTCCTATCTTTAAAACAGGTGATAAAGAGATTGTGTCTAATTATCGGCCCATTTCATTATTACCTGTACTATCGAAAATATTTGAGAAGGTTCTAAACAGAAGAATAGTTGATTACTTTGAAAGTAACAGTCTCTTTAACATCACTCAATATGGCTTCAGAAAAAATCTATCCACCTCAGATGCTATTGAACGCTTCGTTAAAACCACATTAAACTGCTTTGAAAAGGGAAATTTCTCCATAGCCTTATTTTTAGACCTATCTAAGGCTTTTGATTGTGTTGTTCATCAGACTCTATTGCAAAAGTTATCCAAGTATGGTTTTGACAAACAGAGCATATTATTAATAAAATCTTACCTAGAAGATCGCTACCAATCTGTTTTTTACAATAAAAATTGTTCCGAAATGAAGAAAATAACCATAGGAGTTCCGCGGGGATCTATATTAGGACCAATACTTTTTCTAATATATGTAAACGATTTTCCAAACTACATTTCGTTGGCGGAGTGTGTATCTTTTGCAGATGATAATGAACTTCAGGTAGAAGACAGTAACCTACATGATGTAGAACAAAAAAGTGAAATTGTTCTTTTCAAAGCATTGGAATGGTACAATGCTAATTTACTATGTATGAATGAAAGTAAAACTAATAGGATGTTATTTACACTAAGAAGGGATGAAATGATCTTGAATGAATATTCGGGTCCTGTAAAATTTCTGGGCGTTCTCATTGACAGTAATCTTACTTGGAATCTACACGTTGAACACATTGCTCTCAAACTAAGTAGAAATATTTTTGTTCTTCGAAGTCTCTCTCAAACTATTTCCAAACAAATCTTACGAACGGCTTACTTTGCGCTATGTGAGTCACATATGAGATATGCCATATTAGTTTGGGGTCACTGTTCAGGTGGGGATATCATTTTCAGGTTGCAGCGGAGAGCAATTAGAATCATAGATGGATTGAAATATAGAGAAAATTGTAAAAAAAGTTATTCTGAATTGGGTATTCTCACTTTCCCATCTCTGTTCATCTTTGAATGCTTATGTTACGCTTTTAAGCAGCTTAGGAATGTTACCTTAAATAGGGACATTCACGAATATCAAACACGGCAGTCTGGAGATATAAGGGTTCCATACATCAGACTTTCGAAATCCCAAAACGGTCCAAACTATTTATGTTTCAAATTTTTTAATTAGCTTCCTCTACATATCAAAGCCCTACCATATAGATATTTTAGAGATAACCTAAAAAAATACTTTATTGAAAAATCCTTTTATTCTGTGGAGGAGTATAATAATATACAAAAAATAGTGATTTAAATCCTCTTAACAAATGTTTTTTTAATCATAAATAGGTAGGTGATTTTGTTTTATAATTTTACAATTTAAATTACATGTAATTAGTGTTTAATATGTAGTTTTTATAACACAATTATTTTAAAGTATCTGTTCCATAGTTTTAACAATATTTTCTTGTACTTATGTCCTAATTTTATTCCTTGTTGTGAGACTTGTGCAAATACCATTGTATATTAGCATGAATAAATTACTAAATTACTAAAAAAAAATTACTAAATTACTAAATTACTAAATATCAGTTCAATTGAAGGTACGTTCATTGTTGAGTTTTTTCCATAAAATTATCGCTGTTGCTATAATAGGTATTACTGACATTAAGATTCCTTGAATACGGAAGATATCAGCGAGTGGTTTATATGTTACGTTTTCTTGGTATTTTTAGTTCTTCAATACTACTCAAAATAAAATTAGAAAAATCTTATTTTATTTTTAGTAGTAGTAACCAAAATTATCATGAAAACGTAACATACATTTACAAATGGTTCAAGAATACAAATACAAGGATATCCATATTATGAATTAATATACTTGCAAAGTATTACTCTAGGTATGTGACGAGAAACTGAAAATATTAAATGTGAATGTCAACTTTCCTGGGTCTGTACATGATCAATTTATATTTAATGGAAGTCGTGTCAGAACAGAGGTGCAAAGACTTAATACTGAACGAATAGGACAATTATTTTCTTCTGGGCAATGTATAGTAGTAAAAACTGAAGTTTTATTGAAATTTTCTACAAATCAATATCTTTTTACAATAGGTGACTCTGGGTATGCCTTAGACAGTTTCCTGCTAACTCCAGTGATTAATGCTGCAGTTGGTTCTGCAGATGAGAGATACACACATAGGCATTGTCAAATTCGTAATCGTATAGAAAGATTATTTGAAGTTTCGAAAGCAAGATTGAGATGTTTGCGAAATGAACGTGGTCTCCATTATCAGCCGAGAGAAGCTGCTCTTATTATTTATAGTTGTGTCATATTGCACACTTTATTAGTAGAAAGGTGAAGAGTAGTCTTATAGTTACAAACTTATTTTTAATTTTGTCAGAATGTAACTTGAGAATAAAACAAAAAAGTTCTTTATCAATTTGTCTTAAAATACAACCGAGCTTAAAATTGAGGAGACCTTCGGTGCTTCATATGTATAATTAAAACTACCTAACACTTCAGAAAAGCCCTACTGAATTTTCTGTATCAAGAATAAACTTTTGGAAGTTGAGAATATAGCCCAGCATTAAATCAAAAACATTTCTTTACTGATTGCAATCTAGTTTATTGCACGTAGATTAAAAATATTCAATCAAGTGCAATTTATAATTACTATTGAAGATTTCTTATTGAGTTTTCCAACTGTGATCTGTTTATTCATGCTAGTTGGAAATACTTTCAGGGTCCAAATACCTGTGGAACAACAATAGGTTGAGCCATTGCCCCAGATGTTAGTGAATATTTCTAATGCTGAAGATCGCGCAGCAGGAAGACGGCTTAGACAAAATATTATAAACACTTATTTCAACAATTAAGGAAATTGTGAATAAAATTATTGTTTGTATATAATAGTTTAGAAAAATGAAAATGTTCAACATGTACAATGTTTTACCAACAAAAAAAATTAACTAAAAATTCATTGGTATAAACTCAAACACTTATTTGAAAAAATCATTATTCGAGATTGAAAACTAAACTGAAACACATCCTTTTTCTACAGATTTTCATTGATCCATTTATATGGCCAAGCTCTCGAGCAACATTATTTGTAGCTTCAGCAACATTGTTCAGAGCATTAGCTATTGCCCGAGATAACAGAATTCATGACAAAAATACTGTCCATTGACTACCAAAATAATTTATTTTCATCAAGACCTATGTTAAAATATATTTGTTCTATTTTAGGTATATACTAAAATTTATATATTTGTCTTACCATTAAACCCTCATAATTTGTCTCTCCCAGTTTGTATAGAATATCTGCTTTTTTGTTAACCTCTGCAGAAATGTAATTGGTTATAAAAACTATGTGTTCCTTTCGGAATCTAACAAATGGAATTATTACTTACTTGACAACCGAGCATTTTTTTTTCTTAGGGGTTTCAGGGTCCTTATACGTTAGGTCTTCCTCTACATCTTCGATCACAGGAGATTTCATAGCAGTCTGTAATGGTTCCTCTTCTATCATGTCAAAATCAGCCTATAAAACAAATACATTTGGAGTCAAAAAGGAGATATAACAAAAAGGTTCAATTTGTCATTACATTTCCTGTATGTGTTTGTTGGATAAAAACTCCTTCTTCGAATCCTAAGCCTTGTGAAGATGTCTTTCCAATTATTCCTATTATTTTTCCCTAACCGTCTGTTAAGGGTGGAGTAGGGGTGAAATTACCAGTTCTACGCTTAGCTACTTTTATATCTATTCTTCTTCCTTGCAAGACCTCTTTGGTTCTTCCATACCTTTGAATATTTATTTAGATAATACGATACGCAAATATTAATTCTCAATTACTTCTTGGCACTGATCTACAGACTTCATAGGTCCAAGTTCATTCAGTTGATTTTTCAAACCTTGTCACATATTTTTTCTCGTTTCTTTACCGAGTATGTTAACAAATTTTCCTGTGACGAAATCTTTATTCTCCAACATATACTTCAATAGAAAATCCATTTGCTCTTCTGACACCTCTTCTTGCATTCTCTATAAATAAATAACATAATTTGAATGTCAAGTGGTTGTAGTTTATGTGACGTATGTGGTGGTAAGGATAGGTGAACAACACCATTTTCCGTATAGAAATCAATCGCTTCAATGGAGATATGAGACTCGTGATTGTCGCATATTAATAATATTCGACTTTCCTTTGAACATGACGTATTTTTTTAAAATGTTTCAACACTTCTTCGAATAATTCCGCAAATTTCCGTTGAACATGAAGTATTTTTTTGAAATTTTTCAAGACTTCTATGGATAATCCCGCATTCATCCAACCTGATTGAGTAGAAAGTCCCAGACTGCCTACTGGGGCACCTTTCAGGAAATAGTCCTATAGAGAAAGCGTGGAAACACATAAACTGGTGTCAAGGCGTTTCCTGAGGCAGTGACAATGCCACAATGTAACCGACTCACCACGCTCGCTCGAAACAACTTGCCTAACTTGTCTCACTTTTTTTTTCGCTAAGACCTAGGGGTGTTCAACACCGTTCTGATTCCTGTTTCATCCATATTAATAATCCGGTCGGGGGCGAAATTATACCTTGTCAGGACACTTTAAAATTTATTGACAGCCGTTTTATTGAACGAATAAGATCTTGCCGCGCTGGTGTTTTACGGCTTTCTTAAACTTATATTAGGATTCCGTTTACGGAAGCCAAAGATCCAATCTTTACCAGCCAACTTCTTTTCGTCACAAGACGGAGGATATTTAGCTTCCACTTTTTTCGCGTATTCAAAAGTCATATGCCGAGTTTGGTTCAGCGCCAAGCCATAGAGCATCTTTCTACTTTTGATTACATACTCGTTCCGTTTATTTTCTTGCTCTGTAGTAAAAACATGTGAAGTTGTATATTTTGTCGAATATATTGCTCCTCTTGGTTCTTGATTCCGTGCTTCACGAGATCTTTCGACACGAAACGTAGAGCTTTTCAAACTATACTTTTTGGCTGCTTTCTGTTAGATAAAGTTCCATTTTGGATTTCGTTCACGGCTTATTTTTTTTCTGGTAATTCCTCACCATATCTTCTAGAAACAAAATTTCAATCTAATTCTCATTCTTTGATATGAGAACTGTGAAAAAGGAAACTCCTATAGCCTACTCAACTAAGTAAATCCAAATAGATCTAACTCCAAGAAAAATAAACAGACCTGTGATGTATGTACAGCATCATTTTGAACTTTGTATTTTATATCTAACTCTGGACTTATTTGTAATTTTTCGTCACTGAAGATGGTGAGCAGTTCACCGAAATGCATCTGCATCTATTTGATCTAGGTATTTAGATAAACTTTGAGGAATAGACTAGGACTTACCTGTTTCAGTTCGCTCATATATTGAACCCACACACTCTACTTTGAGTTATTGAACTTTTACTGAAAGGTTTATTTTGTGAGGGGCACATTGATATACATCAAACACCCCCACGCCCAATCAATCCGCCCCCCAAGCAAACTGACAAATATATCAACCTAGGAAAATTGGCGTAATATTTGACGAAACATTGATTAATCACAAGTGTACTCACCTACCCGATGAAGAAATAAACTCGCGAAAGTTAATTTGTGGCTATAATCGTTAGGGAACCGTTCATATGATAATTTAATCGAGCGGTTCGAAAACACTCTGGGTCTTCTCACGTCCGTACCAATAGTTGCAGCGCCTAATATTCTCGTTGGCACAATTGAGTTCACGCGCGTCATCTATTGCAAGTTGACTGAAGTTTTCAGCTTCTTAATTTTCGTGCCAAGAAGTGGTGTATCAATGTACCCCTTAGATCAATCTGTCCCACTTCCCCCTAATTCAAAAAACGTATCTTTACGAAGAGGGTGTTTGCGTTCTTCGTTGACCTCGATTATATTATTTTCTAAATTCGTATCTTTTGCCTTTTCGAGAATAAATGTTGTAATAATTTCGTTCAAATTTTTTTCTATAAAACATTGGAAAAATTTTCACCTCAACTTGATTTGTGGCAATGTGGAAAGATGCAATAGTTGCCTCTTTTGCTTCTGATCTCGAAAAGTTGGAATAGGCACTAAAACGTTTTAATAAACCTCCATAATTGAACGACCAGTATCCATAGTATCTGATTCCATTAACTTTCAAGTGAACTTTTTATAGAGACCCCAAACATGGAAATAAATATCCAAAATAGCTATTTTGATCTCTGTAGAATATCTATAACATTAGCTAGGGGCTGTAATATTGCACAATACTCGGTGAAATATTCCAATTCCGCGTTTCCAAACATTTGTTCCTGAATACTGAGCTTTTCAACGAAATCTCTTATTGAATCGTACATTGAAGTCCATGTTTTGGAACTCAATGTATGATCGAATATTTGCTTGATTACTTCACTCGTTTTCGGTTTTCCAGCCGTTTTCCACAAAGCTTTGCATTTGGCAAGAGCATTGGTGTGTCTGATTCGCAAAGTTGTATATTTGTATCACATTTTTCACATCAACTGTAGCTATAAGGTTCAGTGTATGGCTAGCGTGTTTCGGTGATATGCTATTTGGTAAATCCAAAAACTCAATTTCGTCATAATTTTCAATCACAATTTCAGCTGGGGGTCCTGTTTGAATGCCTTCACAAAATTTGATACATTGTCTGAGATAGTTCCCACTATTTTGTTGTTTCTTAGATTGACTTGCAAATGAATATCTTCTAGCATTCCTGTGATCCTGTCATACGTGTGACTTTCAGTGAATCGACGTCACATAAGAGCTCCAGAATATATTTCGAAGTTTTCAGTATCTACACTAATCCAATGAGCTGTGACGCCGAAAAAACCACGATGTTTTGCAAACCAAACATTCGCAGTAATAAATACATAATAAGTCTGATCTAAGTCATTTTCGCTAAGACCTAGGGGTGTTCAACACCGTTCTGATTCCTGTTTCATCCATATTAATAATCCGGTCGGGGGCGAAATTATACCTTGTCAGGACACTTTAAAATTTATTGACAGCCGTTTTATTGAACGAATAAGATCTTGCCGCGCTGGTGTTTTACGGCTTTCTTAAACTTATATTAGGATTCCGTTTACGGAAGCCAAAGATCCAATCTTTACCAGCCAACTTCTTTTCGTCACAAGACGGAGGATATTTAGCTTCCACTTTTTTCGCGTATTCAAAAGTCATATGCCGAGTTTGGTTCAGCGCCAAGCCATAGAGCATCTTTCTACTTTTGATTACATACTCGTTCCGTTTATTTTCTTGCTCTGTAGTAAAAACATGTGAAGTTGTATATTTTGTCGAATATATTGCTCCTCTTGGTTCTTGATTCCGTGCTTCACGAGATCTTTCGACACGAAACGTAGAGCTTTTCAAACTATACTTTTTGGCTGCTTTCTGTTAGATAAAGTTCCATTTTGGATTTCGTTCACGGCTTATTTTTTTTCTGGTAATTCCTCACCATATCTTCTAGAAACAAAATTTCAATCTAATTCTCATTCTTTGATATGAGAACTGTGAAAAAGGAAACTCCTATAGCCTACTCAACTAAGTAAATCCAAATAGATCTAACTCCAAGAAAAATAAACAGACCTGTGATGTATGTACAGCATCATTTTGAACTTTGTATTTTGTATCTAACTCTGGACTTATTTGTAATTTTTCGTCACTGAAGATGGTGAGCAGTTCACCGAAATGCATCTGCATCTATTTGATCTAGGTATTTAGATAAACTTTGAGGAATAGACTAGGACTTACCTGTTTCAGTTCGCTCATATATTGAACCCACACACTCTACTTTGAGTTATTGAACTTTTACTGAAAGGTTTATTTTGTGAGGGGCACATTGATATACATCAAACACCCCCACGCCCAATCAATCCGCCCCCCAAGCAAACTGACAAATATATCAACCTAGGAAAATTGGCGTAATATTTGACGAAACATTGATTAATCACAAGTGTACTCACCTACCCGATGAAGAAATAAACTCGCGAAAGTTAATTTGTGGCTATAATCGTTAGGGAACCGTTCATATGATAATTTAATCGAGCGGTTCGAAAACACTCTGGGTCTTCTCACGTCCGTACCAATAGTTGCAGCGCCTAATATTCTCGTTGGCACAATTGAGTTCACGCGCGTCATCTATTGCAAGTTGACTGAAGTTTTCAGCTTCTTAATTTTCGTGCCAAGAAGTGGTGTATCAATGTACCCCTTAGATCAATCTGTCCCACTTCCCCCTAATTCAAAAAACGTATCTTTACGAAGAGGGTGTTTGCGTTCTTCGTTGACCTCGATTATATTATTTTCTAAATTCGTATCTTTTGCCTTTTCGAGAATAAATGTTGTAATAATTTCGTTCAAATTTTTTTCTATAAAACATTGGAAAAATTTTCACCTCAACTTGATTTGTGGCAATGTGGAAAGATGCAATAGTTGCCTCTTTTGCTTCTGATCTCGAAAAGTTGGAATAGGCACTAAAACGTTTTAATAAACCTCCATAATTGAACGACCAGTATCCATAGTATCTGATTCCATTAACTTTCAAGTGAACTTTTTATAGAGACCCCAAACATGGAAATAAATATCCAAAATAGCTATTTTGATCTCTGTAGAATATCTATAACATTAGCTAGGGGCTGTAATATTGCACAATACTCGGTGAAATATTCCAATTCCGCGTTTCCAAACATTTGTTCCTGAATACTGAGCTTTTCAACGAAATCTCTTATTGAATCGTACATTGAAGTCCATGTTTTGGAACTCAATGTATGATCGAATATTTGCTTGATTACTTCACTCGTTTTCGGTTTTCCAGCCGTTTTCCACAAAGCTTTGCATTTGGCAAGAGCATTGGTGTGTCTGATTCGCAAAGTTGTATATTTGTATCACATTTTTCACATCAACTGTAGCTATAAGGTTCAGTGTATGGCTAGCGTGTTTCGGTGATATGCTATTTGGTAAATCCAAAAACTCAATTTCGTCATAATTTTCAATCACAATTTCAGCTGGGGGTCCTGTTTGAATGCCTTCACAAAATTTGATACATTGTCTGAGATAGTTCCCACTATTTTGTTGTTTCTTAGATTGACTTGCAAATGAATATCTTCTAGCATTCCTGTGATCCTGTCATACGTGTGACTTTCAGTGAATCGACGTCACATAAGAGCTCCAGAATATATTTCGAAGTTTTCAGTATCTACACTAATCCAATGAGCTGTGACGCCGAAAAAACCACGATGTTTTGCAAACCAAACATTCGCAGTAATAAATACATAATAAGTCTGATCTAAGTCATTTTCAATACGAATCTCGTTTTCCAGAAAATAATCTACAATTTTTTTTCATTGGTGTCCTATGCATAACATTCACGCCCATTCGATCGAAAAAGGAAACAAAAGCCGGATTGCCTACAATGCATATAAGTGACATTTAGCCCACAATGAAATTCACAATTTTTCCATCAGATACAGCTTGATTCACGAAAATATTACGTTTTTTAGGAGAGGCTTAAGTTATTTTTCTTAGTTTGTAAGGAATACTGAGCTGTGTACTGGTATTGTGATCACTATCATCAAAAGAACTGCTATAATGAGTCCTTTTTAAATTTGGCTTGCTTGTAAGTGTTGTAATCATCTAAGGCTTTGTCGTGAACTTTTCTTAATGTTGTAAAAATTTTGTTGAAACGCCCAAAAACCCTTCTATTATAACCTGTTTTGTTAAACACAGCTGGCATTGCCCGTCAACTTTTGTCTGTCTCATTAATATCAATGAATTTAAATAACTTTCTGTCTGGATAAGGATACTTTTCAGCCTTCACCATTTGTCTGTGTCACATTAATACCATTGATGTGTTCCTTTCATGCCTGTTGAAGACTTGATTCGAATGTCAGATGTTGAAGGACCCGAAAAAGAGTGAGCAACAGTCGCAACATTTATGGAAGTTATAGAACTGCTCGAACTTCCTGACGAATTTTGCGATTTTGAGCGCGGTCCTATGGGCTTTTTTGAGCCTACATGGAAGATATCGTGAATTACATTTTTCGTTTCTTATCAGTACTCGCAATAACAGTGGTTAGCGATTTGGGAGTAAAGGTTGAAAATGCTCCTTTTACTCACGGATAACATATGATCGTGAACCATTTCACTTTACTGAACCAACTTCACTCTTTCACAAAATTAATTGTCTTTGAAAACGTTGTTTTGAGGTAATTATTTCAAGAGAAGATGACTTGTAGGTTTTCTTTTCCACCACGGTTACACTACCGTTAATCATTACCATCCATAAATAACAATTTTGATTTGTCACTTCCTTCGAAATATTTGTCAATAATATCGTTATATGCAATTCCATTACGCTTTAATTTTTTAATAAGCACATTTGACATCACAGATGTCATAGATGCAAAGCTGGGTGATATTGTTTTACGTCTGCAGTCATTTTGATTTTTTGTAGAACATCTTTTACGGTGAATGTACTATTCGAAAGATCATCCCAAGAAATATATTCAATCGTTAACTTTTCCAACATATCAATATCGACTGTAGCATTATGGGCATTTTCAGTTGATAGTGCAATAAATCATTCGCAAGATTTGAAAGTTTATGGCATTTTCTTTTTGGAAACTTTTCTCTGAATAAAACCAATGAATCCTAAAATAAGATCTTCAAAAGAGCTTAACATAGATAATTTGTCAACAAGTCTAATAGAGCGATTTGAATCAAATTCGCATTTATGAGCAATTAAAACTACTTTTTAATTAAAACTTCTTAAATACTCTAATATTATTACAATAGCCATTCTTTAAGAAACTGTTGGTTATTATTTTTACATGTGTTTATGTACTCCAGCCGGCAATATTTATAGCGTTACCAGACCTCCGCTCTCGCCTTCCGCTTGCTCTTCTTATATTTCCCCCCGCTAACACTACCGAAGCACCTTAATTTACCACCGATCACCTGATATAATATACTACTAATAACTAGTAGTAAGGTGTTTGCTGAACAGCTCAACATTAAATAATGGCGGTTAACATTAATAGCAAATGACAAAACGGCGGTTGCCGAATTTTGAGCGGTCCGTCGTGTTTGAAAGAGCTCTTTGTCGCTGGCCAAGATTCCGACAGCTCTATGGTCTCAAAATGTAATCGAATTATTCGTGTGTAATTCAATTATTCGTTGGGTAATTGAATTGCTTAATGGCGGCTGGTACTAAAGGGCACAAGGGCACGTGCCCACCTAACCACTAACGTGCCAACCCATCCACCAAGATAAACACAAAAAGAAATTCTCATGTAATTCAGTGCATTATTTTATTCTGCGCGTCAGGCGCATGCAATGCCAATGCTCACAACTATGTTCCGGGAAATGTTCTGAAGTATACCTATTTCAAGTATGATTCAGCTGACTACGGTTATCTTCGCCATAAGCGCTCATACCGCTGGGGCAAAAAACCCGGCGTATTTCCAGTAAACATCTTGCCTTCATAGTGTATAGTGTGTGAATTCAATTTGAAGACGTGAAGTCTGGAGTGCCGTCTATTATCAATGATGGAAATTAATTGTGTGCAAAATCGTCCAAAGAACCCGCTATCATTTGAGGAAAAACTTTTGATTAAAATGAAAGGAAGGCCTATTCCTGATCTTCCACAAGTAAAACCAGAATTTACAATGTAGTATTCAACAAGAATATCTATGAAAAATATGAGTGGAGTGCGGATGTCCAGTAACGAATAAACTATTTTGTTTAATGTTCTTAATTTTAATGAAAGAGGTTAGTGCGTGGAATAAACGGGGGTTGAATGATTTAAAATACATAGCAGAGAGGGCAAAAAACATGAGATATCGTTTCTCACATGAATGCATGCACGGATTTTAGTGTTCTAGGCAAAGTGGACATACGTGAACCTAAGACAGTGTTTATTTGCGACATAAAATTAAGTACCGCAACATGGGGTGAAAGTGATAGTTTTTTTCAGAATATTTGGTCGGCAACAATAACTTTGCTATCTTGGATAGTAGACTTCCGCGGACAGCTAATCTTGAAAAATCTTGTCTTCCGGATGGATTCCGCGTCACAATAGCTCGACTTGATGCCGACGTTTCGCCAACCATTACAGGTGGCATCTTCAGGGCAGGCTTGAGGCTTGAACTGAAATTGGTTCTACTGGTTTCTGTAGCCGTATTTATTGTAGGAAAAATCCTTCACGCTACATAGTTCACTGCCTTTGTTCCGGTGGTTAACTTCGTTCCAGCACCTGACCCTGCCGTTGTGCGATCATGTGCGAAGTTGAATTTTCGAGGATGGGTTTCCAAATGTTGGGAAGGTAATATCCTGAGTCACGGTTTAGATTATTCGGATGTTTTAGGATTTCTATAGCTTCAAGGATTTTTCGCTGATAGAAGTTTGGGGCTCGGACTAGGATTTTAGTATCTTCAAAAAGGATTTGATGATTTGTGTTAAACTTGTGTTCCGCAAGTGCAGATCTACTGGTGTCACGAAGTCTTGTACAGCGCTCATGTTCTTTCACACGAGTAGCTACTGTACGACCTGTTTCACCAATGTAGACTTTACCGCAAGAACAGGGAATACTATAAACACCTTCTGAGTGGAGAGGAGGAAGAGGATCTTTGATAGGTATGTAAAACTGAGATAATTTTGGAAGTGTGGAAAAACGGGTAGAAATATTATGTTTTTTGAGGATTTTGGAAATTCGATCTGTTATATTTTGAATATATGGAAGATAGGCCGTGGATAAAGCAGGTGGGAGGGTTTCTGGTTCAGGTCGATTTGGAATTTTAGGTGAAGTGTATTTCTTTATGGCTTTTTGAATGTTGTAATGGGAGAAATTGTTTGATAATAAGGCAGATGATAGATGTTTTAATTCTGATTTTAAGGATTGAGGCTGAGATAGGTTGACAGCTCTGTGGACCAGGGAGTTTATGACAGATTGTTTTTGGGCAGGGTGGTGGTGGGAAAGACCATTGAGGTATCTATCGGTATGGGTGGGTTTCCGATACACAGAATGTCCTAAAGTACCGTTAGCTTGTCGACTAACCAATACATCCAGGAACGGGAGTGAACCTTGCGATTCGACTTCCATGGTGAAACGGATATTGGGATGTAATGAATTTAAATGATTGAGGAAGGGAACAAGCTTTTCGCGACCATGTTGCCAAATAACGAAAGTATCGACGACATATCTAAACCAACATTTCGGCTTGAGAACAGATGAGTCAATGGCATCTTGTTCAAAAGCTTCCATGAAGATATTAGCTATGATCGGGGAAAGTGGGGAACCCATGGCAGCTCCCGAGGACTGCTCGTAGAACTTGCCATCGTATAGAAAATATGTGGAGGATAGACAAAAATCAATTAACGGTAGCTAGTCCGTTGAAATGTTTTTGGCAGGTAACAATTGAGAAATTATGGAAAGGGTGTCTGGAATGGGAACATTGGTAAACAGTGGTTCAACGTCGAAGCTGACGAGCAAATCGCATGGGTCAACATTCAACGTTTGAAGTTTTTCAACGAAATGAAAGGAATTTAGGATAAAACTATTGGATTCACCTACAAGGGGTTTGAGAATCGATGACAGGTATCGAGAGAGTTTATAAGTAGGAGATCCGATAGTGCTGACAATTGGTCTTAGGGGAACTGAGGGCTTATGAATTTTAGGCAAACCATATAAACGGGGACATTTTGAACAATGGGGGATAAGAAATTTCTTATCTGAATCAGGAAGGGAAGAATGACGAATAATTTGTGAAATTGAACGTTCTATAGAGGAGGTGGGATCTTTTGGTAGAAGCTTATAGGAATCAGTTTGCAGATGTTGCAGGATTTTGTTATCATAATCTGAACGATTCATGACAACAGTGGAGTTTCCTTTATCAGCCCTCAAAATAGCCAAATCAGGATTTGATTTGAGTGAATTGAGAGCTTGAATTAAAGGTTTAGGGCAATTTGATTTAGGAATCTTGGAATGACGAAGAATTTTAGCAGTTTCGAAACGAATTTCATCTGCTGCGAGATGGGGAACTTTATGTAGGGATGCTTCTACAGCAGAAATAATGGATGTAGTAGGAATATTTTTGGGGGAGAAGACTTCTATCTAAAGGTCCTAATTTTGTCTTCTCCCCCAAAAATATTCCTACTACATCCATTATTTCTGCTGTAGAAGCATCCCTACATAAAGTTCCCCATCTCGCAGCAGATGAAATTCGTTTCGAAACTGCTAAAATTCTTCGTCATTCCAAGATTCCTAAATCAAATTGCCCTAAACCTTTAATTCAAGCTCTCAATTCACTCAAATCAAATCCTGATTTGGCTATTTTGAGGGCTGATAAAGGAAACTCCACTGTTGTCATGAATCGTTCAGATTATGATAACAAAATCCTGCAACATCTGCAAACTGATTCCTATAAGCTTCTACCAAAAGATCCCACCTCCTCTATAGAACGTTCAATTTCACAAATTATTCGTCATTCTTCCCTTCCTGATTCAGATAAGAAATTTCTTATCCCCCATTGTTCAAAATGTCCCCGTTTATATGGTTTGCCTAAAATTCATAAGCCCTCAGTTCCCCTAAGACCAATTGTCAGCACTATCGGATCTCCTACTTATAAACTCTCTCGATACCTGTCATCGATTCTCAAACCCCTTGTAGGTGAATCCAATAGTTTTATCCTAAATTCCTTTCATTTCGTTGAAAAACTTCAAACGTTGAATGTTGACCCATGCGATTTGCTCGTCAGCTTCGACGTTGAACCACTGTTTACCAATGTTCCCATTCCAGACACCCTTTCCATAATTTCTCAATTGTTACCTGCCAAAAACATTTCAACGGACTAGCTACCGTTAATTGATTTTTGTCTATCCTCCACATATTTTCTATACGATGGCAAGTTCTACGAGCAGTCCTCGGGAGCTGCCATGGGTTCCCCACTTTCCCCGATCATAGCTAATATCTTCATGGAAGCTTTTGAACAAGATGCCATTGACTCATCTGTTCTCAAGCCGAAATGTTGGTTTAGATATGTCGTCGATACTTTCGTTATTTGGCAACATGGTCGCGAAAAGCTTGTTCCCTTCCTCAATCATTTAAATTCATTACATCCCAATATCCGTTTCACCATGGAAGTCGAATCGCAAGGTTCACTCCCGTTCCTGGATGTATTGGTTAGTCGACAAGCTAACGGTACTTTAGGACATTCTGTGTATCGGAAACCCACCCATACCGATAGATACCTCAATGGTCTTTCCCACCACCACCCTGCCCAAAAACAATCTGTCATAAACTCCCTGGTCCACAGAGCTGTCAACCTATCTCAGCCTCAATCCTTAAAATCAGAATTAAAACATCTATCATCTGCCTTATTATCAAACAATTTCTCCCATTACAACATTCAAAAAGCCATAAAGAAATACACTTCACCTAAAATTCCAAATCGACCTGAACCAGAAACCCTCCCACCTGCTTTATCCACGGCCTATCTTCCATATATTCAAAATATAACAGATCGAATTTCCAAAATCCTCAAAAAACATAATATTTCTACCCGTTTTTCCACACTTCCAAAATTATCTCAGTTTTACAAACCTATCAAAGATCCTCTTCCTCCTCTCCACTCAGAAGGTGTTTATAGTATTCCCTGTTCTTGCGGTAAAGTCTACATTGGTGAAACAGGTCGTACAGTAGCTACTCGTGTGAAAGAACATGAGCGCTGTACAAGACTTCGTGACACCAGTAGATCTGCACTTGCGGAACACAAGTTTAACACAAATCATCAAATCCTTTTTGAAGATACTAAAATCCTAGTCCGAGCCCCAAACTTCTATCAGCGAAAAATCCTTGAAGCTATAGAAATCCTAAAACATCCGAATAATCTAAACCGTGACTCAGGATATTACCTTCCCAACATTTGGAAACCCATCCTCGAAAATTCAACTTCGCACATGATCGCACAACGGCAGGGTCAGGTGCTGGAACGAAGTTAACCACCGGAACAAAGGCAGTGAACTATGTAGCGTGAAGGATTTTTCCTACAATAAATACGGCTACAGAAACCAGTAGAACCAGTTTCAGTTCAAGCCTCAAGCCTGCCCTGAAGATGCCACCTGTAATGGTTGGCCAAACGTCGGCATCAAGTCGAGCTATTGTGACGCGGAATCCATCCGGAAGACAAGATTTTTGAATAACTATGCTGATGAAAAAAATACTCAACGCCACCTTCCACCTTGTAACACCCATTTCATATCTTTCCATGTGTTGAATTATTTTCAAAATCTAAGAAAAAAATAAAATGTGTGCTTTCAAAGCCATACTTATTTTGGGGTGACTTTGATAAGCAGTTTGAAAGTGCATTAATCACAAGCATACAGTTACGCAAAGCATCAATGCCACTCATATTAAATTTGGGTAAGCAGATTTTTCTTATCAACTTTATCCATTGTGGGGTCACATTGATACTTATGTGAAACACACGTATTATCAAAGCCACCCCCAGGAAAATCATATCCCGTAATCAGTAAATAACGACAATTAATTGTTCTCATAGATGTATTAACAATAAACAAAACAGTTGTTTGTATATATATTCCAAAGTGGAAAAAACATAAAGATAAATGCATATTTCACATTAAACAAAAAAAAATTTCATTTAATACTCAAAAACATCTACAGGTTTAGCAAAAACATATCTCTTGTCACGTTCACTAGTGCTCTGAACAGAAGGCCGTGGTAGCATAGCAATGATGTCCTCCAGATTGACTGTGGATAAGTCATTCTCAATAACTTTAAAAGTCAGTTTTGAGGTGTCGATAGACTTCAACCCTACCACATTATACTCATTGCCATCGAGTTTTTCTTTTACCATTGACACAAATCGGTAGGAGACAGAGCTTCTTTTCCCTGACTTGACACGCACCAGGATAAATGAGCCCGATATAATACCATCGGTATCGACTGCAGTGTATTCTATTTTTCCTCCTTGTTCATTAGAATTAGGGGCGTCACCATTATCTTTAGGAGAATTGGATAACTCCAGATCAACTTCTGAATCAGACGATGATTGGTCCTGAGACATAGACACACTTTTTCCGGCAACAACGTTTAAGCGCTTCTTTTTCCGTGATGGTTCTCTAGCAGGAGTGTTGATATAACGTTTGTCTTTCAAAAATTCGACAAGGGTATTTTCATAGTAATTTCTAAAGGCATCGATATCTTCAGAAACAGGTATTTTTTCCAGAACTCTGTTAGGTACGAGCGGAGATATTCCCGTCGCTTCGAAACCGCTGATTAAATCATGTTTTATAGCCTCGCCTCCATGAATTTCTGCCTCGTTCATTTTAATGAGAGCATCTCTCAGTAATGCTGGGAATTCTTCTTTCCGCAATGATGCTGCCTTGCTGTTTGCCATTTTCCATTTTAACAATGTAGAACGCCAAGCAGTTTTGAGCGGTCTAGAAAAACACACATCTAACGGTTGTGTTAGATGTGTGGAATTCGGAGGCAGATATACGAATGATATATCATTTTGTTCGCAGAGCTAAAGAACTTCGTCAGTGAAGTGTGAAGAAAGATTGTCTCCTATAAGAACTTTCTTTCCTGGAAGCCTAGTGGCATGTGGGAGGAATGTTGAAGAAAACCAATCTGTAAAGCAACTTGCTTCCATCCACCCACTTTTGGTTCTATTGTAACGAGACCCAGAGCTGCAACAACGGTCGTTGCAACAAGGATTACCTTTAGGCCCATTTTCAGTCCAGCGATCCCACATGTGCTCAGACTTATAAATTACATAGGGGGGCAACAGGACACCAGAAGCTGATCCGCAAAACATAATGGAGGTAGCTGATTTGCTATGATTTATAATATTCTCCGGATATTTCTTACCCCGCTTATAAAGAAACCGCTTCCGCCCTGGATCATCTGCCATATTCGTCTCATCATAGTTAAAGATGTTTGACGCAGGTACATTCTCTACAGATTTTGCCAAATGGGCAAAATACTCTGTTAAGGTCACTCTTGTGACACTTGCCCTTGCCCGTTTTATGTTTGATGCCAAGCGGTGAGTGAGGAGATCTTTGTGTCTTTCTAATAATGATGAAACCCAGTCCCGACCTGGTGAATTTATCAACTATTCGTCCCTGGCGGTCTAGAAATGATTTTGTTATCATTTGAAGATCTTCTACTCCAAGTGGAAATCCCCAGTCACTACACTTTATAGCTGCTTGAATAATAACTATTTCTTCATTCTGCGAAAATACTGTTTGGCCTCCATGTTTTTCCGTGTGGATACCCTTGTATTTATTATACAGCGTCCCATATGGAATTCCATATTGTTTAGAAGCCTTACTCAGAGACCATCCACTTTCTACAACCTTCTTCAATGGTTTCGTCGCTGTACTCCTTGTAATGCCTGGAGCCAACTTTTCGTTGGTACTTACGACCCATAGTGCTTGTGTGACTTGAAACGTCTTACTTTGGAAGTGATTCTATCTGTAAAAAAACATAGTAAGCAAAAATATTTGAATAATGGGGCGACATTGATAATTATTAATTTCACCCCAAAATATTATCAAAGTTCAATTAATATACATGTAAACCGACCATGCGAGCTAAGAACTGCATCTGTTCAAGCAGTGAGGTTAACTTACCTCCGGAGATTAATATTTTCACAGCACTGTTTCAATCCAAATTCAGCTTGGAAAATTGTGTATTATTTTATTATGATGTCGTTAATTTCTTGTACTGACGCCACTGACTAAACACGAGTAAAAAATAAACAACGAAACACTGACTTCAAGCCGCCGTTATGATAACTACGCCGAACACTGACTGCACAAACTTACGGTTGCTAGGATGTTGGCCGATTACGTTTGGCGCTAAATTTGAACAGTTGAACAAACAATTCTGTCATTATCAAAGTCACACCACAAAATCAATTTCACCCCATGTTACGGTACAACGAAGTTGTGGAAAAGATCCTCATATTTTACGCCGGTTAATTATGTGTATTAAATTTTGCTGAGCTTTTGAATAGGAGTTACGAGGCCTTGATGAGACATTGACTTTGGAAAATCTAGGTATTCATGTAGGTCTAATCAACTTTGCAACTGAATTAGACGCTGTGCTTGCAATACATATGGAAGATTCGGGCTCACAAGTGTTCAAAGGTGTCTCAAAAACTAAATGCAATGTTGAAAATTTACAAGCAGGAAATATTAGAAGGAATTAAATCTGTAAATTTCATTGCTTTGGAGACCGATGAAACTTAAGACACCTCTAATCATCAGCAAATGGTTGTTATTATTCGATATGTGTTTACTGGACAAATTTTTGAATACTTTTGGTCTTCTTTCGGGTCGGGTGGACATAATCCTAATGTATTTGCGAAAACATTGCCGAATGAAATGCAAACTATTTTAAATTCTCCTTTTGGGTCTGATAACAATAAACTAATCGCTCAAAGTTACGATGGGGCGTCCGTGATGAGTGGTAAGACAAATGGTGTCCAAGTTATTTTCAAAAGAACATTTCCACATGCACATTAGATTCACTGTTACGCGCATCAAATTAATTATTGAACGAGCGGCACAGTGCAACAAGAAGGGAAACGGAAAAAAGTACGGGTGCTGGAATAGTCGTGAAAACGGACCAAGGGGAAACAATTTCGTTGAACCTAGGGACTTTTGCGATAGTATTCCAAGCAAAAATAGTTGCAATTACATGTGCTCAAATCATGAGGGAGGGAGCCTATGAGAATAGACAAATCACAATCATAGTGAGCAACCTGACAGTGCTTAAGGCACTGGAGTCATACACAATCACCTCACAATGTGTACTTGATTGCGTCAAAGAACTAACGGCACTAGTAATGAACCCCAATAGAGTAACACTCGTGTGGGAGTCTGAAGAAACCAAACTAGAAGAGACAGAAACTGCCGTCGCATTCGCTAAAACGGGGGCGGAAAAACCACTGATTGGACCAGAGCCAACCTGTGGCTGTAATCCAAAAATGGCTCGAGATAGAGCACCGTGCCTACTGGAGAGAACTGCCCCGTATGTCGCACTCCAAGCGACTGATGGGAGATCTCCAGCAGCAACGATTGTAAAATCTGCTGACGTTCAGCAGACAAGAAATACGGAATCTTGTTGCATTCCTGACCGGACACGCCCCTTCAAACAAACACCTCTACACGATGGGACTGGTAGATCAGCCCTCTTGCAGGGGTTGCGGCGTGGAAGATGACACCTATGCGTGTGCTGTGTCAGTGCACGGCAAACACGGTTGGTCGTCGGACATACCTCAGAGTCGAGGAGGTAGAAACAAGTTAGTGCACAATAGGACTATAGTGACCGCAGTGCTGTGGGGCTCCCCTTAGGATGGAGAACCAACCTCACGGAGGAGGGGTTTTAGTCGGTAGGAATCCGGCACACCCGGGGGCACGGGCACCCGAGGCGTCTATGGAAGATATCCCCTCCTCTACGCAAAAAAAACAGTGCAACAAAAAAGTTGAAATTTAGATTGCAAATTGGCAGTAATTGCCAAACTTTTTTCCGGATCGCCAGAACGAACAGTAATTCTCGATGAAATAGTCAAACGTAGATTACCACGCGCTGTTCCTACATGCTGGAGTTTCTAGAGTCGAACCATGAACACATGATTTGAACAACATTCTTCCAAAGAATGATTAGAGGAAATTATTGACGAAGATGACATGGATTCAGTTACTATTAGTGAGGCAAGTGGTTTATTGAAATATTTGAATTGCCCGGAATTTCTCTACTGGATTTCATTTCATCATGCCACTTGTTGTGATATTATTTAATCAGACACTCAAATGCACGGAATTGAAAGTGTTCAGCTGCAAAATACAATTGAACAATTCCAACAGCAAATTATTCGAATTATAAATTTTTCTGACAATGACAATCAAGAACGCAATAATGAAGAACCTGCCATGAAAAGACGAAAAACGACAGTTGGAGATAACATAGCTGTTCTTGCAAAGGAAGTATGTGACACTATTTTAAGCCAAATTAGCGACCGATTTGATTTTAGGGTCACTTAAGTGCAGCAAAATCATTTGATTGTCAAAATTTTGAAACTTATGGACATGCATTCCCACAAAAACATTTTGATGAAATCTTATCCTATTCGCTTGCTTAGAATTATAGGGTTCTATGTTACAAAAAACAACTTCTGAGAAAAACGCGTTCAAAGTTTCACCATGCTAGAACTATGATATTTTTCGTATATATAGTATACCTAGCACCTATTACACTCAATTATTATCACCTAGCAATGATTCTTAAGGAATTGTATGAATATTTTTTATTGTTCAATTTTTGAAAAATAAACAAAATAAACATAGAACCATGAGTTATAAAGATGCATTTATTTATGAAACTACATAGCACCTTGGATATATTTTAGAACAACAATATAAAAGATAATGTACGAAAAATTAACATTTTTAAACTTTTGAAGCTAAAATAACATGAATACATTCTGAAACCACTTAGAAGTCACAATGAAAACATAAAATTATTATCGATTCTATCATTATTCCGTATTTAAATTATTTCTTCGTTTTTTTATTCTTTTTTCCTTTAGATTTTGGTTTTTCTTTGGGTAAAATAGCATAGTAAAATTGCTGATCGATCAATGGCATCCATTTAATCATGAACTGCAGTGCATCTATCTTATTTTGAGGCAGTGCTGCTGAATTTGGTGTTTTCTGTAGCAATGTTTTCACTCTTGTTAAATTCTCTATTTCCATTTCTCTAAAGTTAACTTCAGTATAAGAAGTTTTAAAGTACACAATGTGAGGTGTTGATTTTGATGATTGAAGTACTGAAAGTTTGGAGAATGGAACTTTGTCATAATTAAGAAGAGATGAAAAAGCTTGAAAATTCAGGAAATGCTCCAATTGCAATTGAAAAATCTTGTACGGCTTCTTCAGATTTACTTTCAGAAGTATCCTGATAAGTGAGAGTGGACTGTAGTATTCTGTTTTCTCCAATACTCTGGCACTGTGCGTGGCATCTACTTCTTGTACGCAGGAGTGACCCGGAACGGAATACTTCAAAGTTATGATTTCCAGTTGATTTTTATTCTCCCACAAAAATTTTGTGATGGCAAAAGATAACATTGAGTTGCGATTCTGAGCCACACAACTATCGCTCCATAGTGTAATCTCAGTCAAATGGGGATCATCTTCCAGAACCTTAGAAAGGATTTTCAAAAGCGCACTAGCTATGTCATTTCCTTTACGTCCCATCAAGTGTTCACTCCAAATTGCACAATGAACTTGATTTGTTAAAGAGATGTGCTGTTAAGTTGTATACAGACAGTTTACTGTTATAAAAAAATTTACTCACTTCTACTTTCGGACAAGTCAAGACGTTTTGTAAATCAAAGCAAAGTACCGCCTTTTCTTTGTCTTCTCTATCACTATTTCTTTCTTCTCGACAGAAATTCTTCTCTGTTATATGTTTTTCATAATCATGTTGCGTTTGATCATCTATTTCCCTTTGTTCCTCTTTATGCAGCTTTACTAATTCGCACACATCGCAGCGGTCTTTCTCTGGAGTCTGAAAGAAAACGTTGAACTCTGTACAGAAAATATACTGAGATTCCTTGACTGGGACTTTTTCTTCATAGACACTTTATATAGTTCATACAGTTTCCGTATATTTAAACTTGATTCCAGATACTGTCTTTCAGTAGTAGCCCGACAATAATGGCTATCAATTTTCGGAATAGGGTTTATATGGTCCCGTACAGATTGTTTCATGCTTTCAGGTAATTCTAGTTTAACATGCTTTACCTGAGTAGATCGCTTAGGAGTATTTCCCATTTCATTTTTTGATGCATGCACATTATGAATAGTTTTTTGGCTCACACTTAATGTCCCAAGAAAAAAATTCTCACAGACCTCAATTTTACTCGAATTTATAATGAAATAAAATTTAAAACTATACTTTTTTCGAATTATCATCACTTACAGGTAAACATTTCTTTGAATTTTCCAGCAAAAATAGTTTCTTTTCTTCGTTTGTTATTTCACAGCTTAAAAAATAGGAGAATGGATTTTATGTACAAAAAATAGGTTATCTACTATGAAACCTAAATGATTGTTCAATCTAACATTTTAGCTGTCCACACAATGTATTTTGAATTTATTTTTGAAATTCAAGTTCTTTCATTCACTATGAATAGAACTAAAATTCATTTTATGACATTTCGACAGCTTATTGGATTGTCTCAAAAAGTGTGGTATTTAATCTTAACTTCCAATTTAATCCAGAAAAAAATAGATAAATTTGTTTAATGAAATGCTTCCGTAGCCATCAGAGTAAACATTACCCTGATCATGGCTACCTGCTAGCTGAAATAGGTTCTCAGTACTTGCAACAGTATTTTTATTGGATAAGGGTAATTGTTCCTTTTTTATAAAGTTTAAGAGCCAACTGCACCGTTCTGTAATTTAAGTGATACTTCCGGAAGTTCTTTGCAAAGTAAGTGTCACATATTACAGGTACACTGCACCGACAAGTGCGAACACTGACTTGACGCTATGGTTGATATGTTACTATATTTGAGTTGCCCGGACGTACTAGTAATTTCTAGTAAACACATAGATTAACTAAAATAATTACTTTCTAAAGTACATTGTCTCTGAGTGATTCTGTTGTAAATTTGATTTGTGTGTATAGTAAAAAGGCAATATAACATCTAACTAAATGATGGAAAAAGTAGAAAGATTTCGAAAAGTAAATTTCACGATTGACCGAAATGCCTAGGAGTAAAGAAAGTCTTAAGAAATGTTATGAAAATAAAAAAGACGAAATCAGAAAACTAGCTGCGAGTAATAGGCAGCAAATACAAATAACTGGTGTCGTAGCACACACTCCTGAGACAGATCCGTGTCTGGATATAGTTTTTTTGAAATACTAAACCGAAAAACCATTGAAGGTTTGGAAGATGAGTTTGGTGGTGATGTACCACAATTGCTGCAAAAGTCCGATGAGCTACTGGAATCAGATTTTCTTCCTAGTAATGATGTCTCGAGTGAAATATGTCAATTATGCAAATAATAGATATAATTTTCTCTTAAGCTGAGTTTCAGCTTGAACACATAGAAATTGATCATAATTATTATATTTATGAAGAAGAAAACATCGATTCGCCAGAGAATAATCCTAATAATGAAAACATTTCAACTATGAAAAAGGTTTACTGAAATATTTTTTTCTAACTTTTCAACATAGTTTTAAATTTGCAAGTGATAGCAGAAGAGTGGAGGCAATGCAGCCTGTTCACACAAACTTTCTCCCTAAACAATACTCCGAGGCTGCTACTTTGAAAAGAGACTATTTGAAAGAAGAACTGTAATTTCTGTAATTAAAGAATTCAGGGAAGAAGAAGAGTTAACGTTAAGTAAACGTGCATTAGAAATATATATACAGATGAAGGAATTGCAACTGAAAAGATTCAGAAATTCTTATGACTAAATTAGTACCTCCCTACTTATATTGAGCATGATTGTTACCCTCTTATATATCTTGTTATCTTCATGATTAGTTTATTTGTTATTGAAAGTTCTGTAAGGTTATAATAAATTAATAAGACTGAGTAGAAGAATGTATTATATTGTTATTAGAGATACTTGAAATACAATGTTTCAATTATCTGCCTCCTATATATGTTTCCGTCATGATTTGGATATTCAACTTCTGCTACAGGTGGAATCTGACAATCGATAACCAGATATTCCGAGTATTCTGCATTGAAATCCTCATCATCTATACCTGGCTCATCTTCATGGTTCATTTTAGCAATATTAAGGAAAACTGATGTGGCAATGGGTTGAATATTTTTCAATTGTAATCGACAATCATATGCTAACACAGGAAATCTTCTCTTTATGATTCCAAATGTGCATTCAATTTCATTTCGGGTTCGAATATGGGATTCATTGTAAAGGTGTTCTGTTTGCAATATGAGATCCAATACATGAAAAATAATAATATTATTGAATCCATTCACACCACAGTAATACCCACCCAACAAGATGCAATGTTGCATTTCATCCCTCTCAAACATTTCCTTAACATTAGAGTTATTGAAAATTGTGCTGTCGTGACTCGAGCCAGGCCAACGAGCAACAACATCTAGAAAAATGTTGTTAGCACAAATGGCTTGAAGATTAATTGAAAAATAGTATTTCCTTTTTCTGTAGATTTCAGCATCGTCTCCACCTATAACAATTATTATACTGTTAACATATAAAAAATAAATCTTGTACTGACCAATATTTTGATGTCAGTACAATCTAGAGCACCTACAACATTGGGAAATCTTGCTATTCTATAGAAATTAATCTTCGTCGATGCTATAGATTCTTCTATATTATGCATTCTAATAAATCTTTGATATATGGAAGCTATTGCTCAAGATACTCGGTGGATAATTATATCAGCCGTGGTGGGGTATATTCACATAAAATCGTCAATTGCATCTATATGAGCTCCTGTAGCAAAGTACCTCAAACAAGTTAGCAGCTGATTGATTGGAGAAACAGAGTTGTTTCTGAAAATTGTTAATTATATGAATATAATACTTATATATGGAAAAATAGTACTCACAAATCTGAAGGAAACTCAAGCCGATTTCTATAAATGGTAACAAGTACATTACGGTCTCTTTCCTCAGCCAAAACTTTTTGGGAAATGTATAGTTAGGCAAACTATTATTATAATAATCTTGTCTGATGATAATATTCAATTCAATCAATTCATGCTCTTTAATGTCGTCAAAAAGTTCCATTTCGATCAAATCCATATTTTGTTGGTTATTAGTAAATGATACAAACAGATATCACAACGCAATTTAACCTCGAAAAGACGTTAAAGTAACACTTAATCTGGAGCACTTGATAAAAGTCTCACTTGAAATCTTATTTTGTTGCGGTGCAGTAAAACTTAACTTGTAAGTGCAACTTAAATGCTCAAGTGTAACCGGTGCAGTTGGACCTAAGTTCTCTAACTAAATTCACCGTTTATTACACTGATTATATTAAGGTTGCATATCCTTTCATTATTTCTAAGCCAGGAACACTATGATCCAGGTTTGTTTTGAAACACTCGTTGTAATATTCTGTCTGTTAAACCTATATATGTGTTACCTCCAATTCTTTGTATGAAATACTGCCACGCGCCAGTTTTTTGGTAGAGCTGAATGTTTTTAAATGAATATTGGTTTGGGGGCGAGACGCATGGCGTATCCCTGAGGATTCTTGTTTGAGATATTTTAAATGTAATTTGAAATAAACAACATTGGTAAAACTAACTCAATAGAATTTATTAAAACAAATTAACAAATAAAAATAAAAGACTACACTATGTAAAATGAATACGTTAAATAAATTGATTAATGAAATACAATGATAAATAGTTTGAAAATTAGCTTAGTTAATTCAAAAGACATGATAATGGATAGTTTTGGAAAAAGTTTAATCAAATCATTAATTCTCCATTTAATGTTAATGAAAAAAAACATTACTTACATTATTAACATCGATGCGTACACACGCGAGAAGAAAGTTCGAATATCCCACTTTTCCTATGTCGGTGACTTATATAAACTTTATTGATGAAATTCAGCAATTCAGGATTCGCACGGTAAATGAACTTGTCCGGCAGAATAATGAACCCTAATGCTGACATTACAGTTTTACTTATTATTTGCAATATAAAAGTATCTGAGAATGAAATTAGCACCGACTGACAGGAAATGGTTTGAAGTAAGTTTTGTAATAAAATAAATCGAAATAAAATATCTGAAAGATTATAATAGGAATAAAAATGATTTACAATATTGAAGAAAAATAAAGATTGGTAATAATCGAATTTGGTAAAATCGGAAACGTGACAATACTTCTAAAATAATGAACAAATTATATTTGAATGGAACAATATTTCATAATTTTATGAATGTTTGTTAGCAAATGATATGATATTATACTTAACAGAAATCAAACAAGCATAAGATAAGATCACATAATTCTTTAATTATATATTGATGTTACCATACATCATAATGGTGGCATTTCATCTACGTAAATGGTATAAATCACAAAAAACTAATCAATAGTAATAAAATATCCTAGAAATACATGAACTAGGTGATTAAATTATAAGAGAGGTAAAATATTTCATTTGATATAGAAGGCTTTTAATATTTTACATTCATTTAGGAAAAACTGCTTAGCGAAAAAATAAACAGAACATTTTAAATTAGATTTTTGATTCATATAAATACTTACTAAAATAATGGTTTTCTCTGCACAATTGTCAGTCAGATACTTTTCAAATTCCCTTAAATTTTCCAGTGGTAATATGTCCTTGAAAATAGGTTCAGTTCTAGTACCGTCCTTAAATTAATTTTTTTCTAGCACTTTTAATCTGGCATTTACACTTTTCACATACATCTGAATTGATGCACAAATGTTGAAGATTTTGTTCGAAAATTAAGGCATATTTAGGAAATGGTCAATTATATAAGGTTATTGATCATAGTGCAATAATGAAAACTGATATGAATGTTCAACCACAAAAAAGATGTTTGCGGTAACTACATGAAAAGGAGAATTAATTCATTTACACGTCTTTGAATAGGAAATACCCTGATTTGACCAGGTAAGATAATTTCACGTCATCATTACTGTGAAGTTCCTTGCTACTTTTTGGCGATAATTACTCACGACGGCTTCAACACTCCTTCAACTGTCAGATCTGAATCTACTTGAATGTTATAATAAGATTCTTGACCCAGTATGAATTATATATAAAAATTCTCGGGAAATAGGTCACAATAACACTTTGTTTTAACTATTCGTCTTTACGTACGTTTCGGTCTCACGACCATCATCAGAAGACTCACTATGTCTAAAAAGGGGGTTTATTAAAACTAATTATAATGGACGCTTGTGTTATAATTAGTTTTAATAAACCCCCTTTTTAGACATAGTGAGTCTTCTGATGATGGTCGTGAGACCGAAACGTACGTAAAGACGAATAGTTAAAACAAAGTGTTATTGTGACCTATTTCCCGAGAATTTTTATATATACTTGAATGTTATGTCGATTTCTCGGGCGCTAGATCTTGTTAAGGTTTACTCCTCGTTGATGGCTTCTGCTAGGGTCCTCACCACAAAGCGTATCACAATGCTATCTATGGAGAGCCTTGTCCCAGGGTAGTCTCAGTGAAGTAAGTAACCAGGGGTCAATAGGGCAGACTGAATATATAATTGCAGGCTTAAATTGCAAATTAATACTTGTTTACTTCTCGGTTTCTTAAATGATGTTGTAGAAAGTTATGTTTAACAAACACGGAACTTCACAATAATAAGTTTATTTATAGTTGTAACATCGAAAAATATTTGACTCTGTCTGTATAATAGTAATTTATCCCGACCCGGGGAAAGCACAAGGAAACTCAGAAACCGTAATCGCAAAGAAAGTGGTCCAAGTAGGCTAGGCTATTTCCTCATTATAGTCTTGGAAGCAAATATCCATGTGAGTATTAATAAAAATGTCTATTTATGCACTCATTATTAGCAAAATTACTATTTACCTAATACTTCAATGGCAACTGGAGGAACACTTACTTTTGGCGGCACAAATAATTGTTTATGATCACTTCAGAAGACTTACGTTGGCTGTCTGAATGGCTCATTCCTTCAGGCTGTCTCACTGACGAATTCTCTCAACGCTTGCTAGGCGTTCTTTTTTACCAATCGAGGTGCTGGTAAAGTTACCTACACCAGCTCAAGCTGAGCCCTTTTTTGCTAATTTCGCGAGAATGATGCTCCAGTAGTTCCTCAATTCTGTGCCATGCTTCATTATCTTATGTTGACACGAAATATGCACTGTTTACTGTTTTCTTATAGTGGATTCGGAATGAAACAGGAGAATATGTAGTTATTATTTATTACTAAGACAATATACAGGAGTTCTTGTTCAGCTTTTATGTATGTTCATTTACGGCGTGTTAGATGCCGTCCATCTTGTTACACTGGTTCCTTCCGCCCCGGTCTGTCCTGTCACGTACACACCATAGAGAACTCTCCATAGGCAGTCCGCACTACGCATTCACCTTAAGGTCACTTCACATACGCCTACTTAAGGTAGCGACACAACACTCCCCCTTTCTAGAAGAACGTCTCAACGAAACATTAGATGTTCCGGGAATCTTACTAGGTTGACTTACAATTCCTTCATTAGGATTTTCATTGGTAGAACTAATTTGATCAGTTGTATCAAAAGCAACTATATCATTTTCAACATTTTCGGAGACATTAATAATATCTAGTTTTGGCAAAACCTTAGTACAGTCGAGCACATTAGGATCAGTGATTTTAGATTGACATATCTCAATATCGTCAATATGGATAAGATTTTCTCTCCCCTGACTTTGTACTAAATACGTGTAGTTACTAACTTCATTTAAAACTATCCCTTCAATCCATTTTTCCTCTTCTCCTCTTTTAGTTTTAATGTAAACTTTATTACCTGATTTCAATGTACTAGTAAGTTTAAATTCTTTTGAGTCACTCATCTTCAATTCTTGTTTTAAAATACTAAGTCTTGTCCTGGGTTTCCTGTTTAAAAACAATTCGGCTGGAGTTTTGCCTATTGAACATTGTGGTGTATTACGATATGCAAATAGAATATTATCGAGCTGCAACTGAATTGGATCTGAATTATTTTCGAGATTCAATTTCAACAATGCTTTCTTTAAAATTTGAACTGTTCGCTCTGCTGCACCATTAGATTTCGCATGATAAGGAGGGGTTTCAACATGGCGGATACCATTCCTCCTACAAAATACACCAAACTCTTGTGAAATGAATTGAGGACCATTATCCGAAACAAGTTTTTCTGGAAGACCAAAGTTTGAAAATATAGTTCTCAAAACGGTAATGGTTTCTTCAGCAGTAGTAGATGTCATATATTTTATATCAGCCCATTTAGAATAAGCGTCAGTAGATTAAGTCCGCTACTTCTCCACCAGGAAATGACGTCATCGACCGGATGTTGCGCGCGCAACTTCGGATGTAACGTTACTAACCCGCGAAATTCAAACGTGTCCATAGAGCTTACGATGATCACCGAACTTCCGACCATAGAGGTCTGGATGTGAGGTTAGTTGGACGTAACGTTACTAACCCGCGAAATTCAAACGTGTCCATAGAGCTTACGATGATTATAGAACTTTCTACCATAGAGGTCTGGATGTGAGGTTAGTTGGATGTGACGTCATCGACCCACCAAATTCAAACGTAGAGGTGATGTTTATCATGGCCGACGTTGGAACCGAATGTCAGAAGAGTTAACGTCAAAACCACAATATGACTGATGTTGTAGCTACATCGCCGCCATCTTCTGATGAACTATCATACTTAAATGTCAATGTCAGACCAGTTAACTTCAAACGACTACATCTATGAATGAACCGATCAACCGTCATGCATACCTGTCAACGTCAGAAATGTTAACGTCAAGGGACGACATCTATGAGGTCACAATTCAAAATATGACTGATGTTATAGCTACATCACCACCATCTCTTAATGAACCGATGAACTATCATACTTCAATGTCAATGTCAGAACAGTTAACTTCAAATGACTACATCTATGAATGAACCGATCAACCGTCATGCGTACCTGTCAACGTCAAAGGACGACATCTGTGAGGTATCTTGTTAATGTTTTTGCGCGGGAAATTTATGAACCGATGAACTATCATAGCTGGATGTCAATGTCAGAACAGTTAACGTCAAAGGACGACATCTATGAAACTCCAATTCAAAATGTTACCGATGTTGTAGCCTATATCGCCATCTATCACTAAACCGATGAACTATCATAGCTGAATGTCAATGTCAGAACAGTTAACGTCAAAGGACGACATCTATGAGGTATTTTGTTAATGTTTTCGCGCGGGAAGTTCCATCTCAATTTAAAAAAAACGATATATTAATGAACTATCATAGCTTGATGTCCATGTCAGAACAGCTAACGTCAAAGGACGACATCTATGAGGTGTTTTGCTGATGTTTGCGCGAGGAATTTCAAAAATTTGACTCATGTTGTAGCTTAAACCGATGAACTATCATAGCTGAATGTCAATGTCAGAACAGTTAACGTCAAAGGACGACATCTATGAGGTATTTTGTTAATGTTTTCGCGCGGGAAGTTCCATCTCAATTTAAAAAAAACGATATATTAATGAACTATCATAGCTTGATGTCCATGTCAGAACAGCTAACGTCAAAGGACGACATCTATGAGGTGTTTTGCTGATGTTTGCGCGAGGAATTTCAAAAATTTGACTCATGTTGTAGCTTAAACCGATGAACTATCATAGCTGAATGTCAATGTTAGAACAGTTAACGTCAAAGGACGACATCTATGAGGTATTTTGTTAATGTTTTCGCGCGGGAAGTTCCATCTCAATTTAAAAAAAAACGATATATTAATGAACTATCATAGCTTGATGTCCATGTCAGAACAGCTAACGTCAAAGGACGACATCTATGAGGTGTTTTGCTGATGTTTGCGCGAGGAATTTCAAAAATTTGACTCATGTTGTAGCTATACTGTCATTTATTATTGAACCACACCGTAATTCCAAAAATAATGAACTTTTAAAATAACCTACAAATTTCCTAAACGTTAAATGATTCATTCATTAGGTCAACAAATAACAATAAGTGATATACAAGTCTAGACTTGTTAGTAAGAGAATTAGAATTGAGAGTTATGTTGACTACGAATTTAATTCTCGATTCCTCAGTAATCTGTTACAGCTCAAACGAAACACATCGTTTTCATATATCCTGTGTGTGCTGCCTTCTATTGAACGGAAAATGTAAGTTTAATTCAATTATTTAATTCACTGCCATGAAAACATACATACTCTTATAAGCATTGAAACAGTTAAAAATTTATTCAATTCACATTCATAAAATAACAAGTACAAAATTGATTAATCAACTTTTATAAAATAACTGTTGAATCAATTTTGTGTGTGTATTACGAATTTAAAAAAATCTCCAATTTTATTCATATTGTTTCAGATTCATGATGGATCTAACAAAACTTAATCATTGTGCTCTTTTGGAGAGAAAACCATTGAGGAGAGTTCCAGAACTCGAAATCAATAAGCATTATACAATACTTCAAGCGAGAGTAGTAAGAACCAAATTTGGTGAATCCGTATTGCTCGAGTTCGATGAATTCTCTATGTTCCTACCCAACCGACTGACCAATCAGATTATCCCAATTTTGGAACAAATCAACATGAAACCTTGTTTGATTTTGATATACAGGGGAAAAGAGGATGTTAATAAAAGCAACCCGGCTTTTAAACTTGAATTTTTGGAGCTCAAGTAATAAGAAATCTAAGGTATGGTGTTTATACTAGCGTGTGTATATAGTCGATGAAATCATCAGTAATAATATGTCTCTTGAAGAATACACACGTAAATTGGAAGAATTCGGTGCGAAAGTAAAAGCTTTGAGTAGAGATTTAAAATTTTACGAAGATAAAAATATAGCTATAAGACAATTGAATAGTTTAAGTATTGGTGGAGAGGATGGTTATGTTAGAACCCAATTTTATAATCCTAACCTCAATTTTGAATGGAATCCTGTATACAAACGTTCCGAATCGAGTGGAACGTATTTATATATGTCCCAGGAAAGATCTGAGAAATGAATGTAATCGAACAGAATGGCAGCCAATGAATTATCAAATGATTAACGAAAATCAACTAGAGGTATTCACATACATAATTCTCGAAACGATGCGAGTTTCGATCAAGCTATTATTTCCAAATGGTACAGAGGGGGATGTTATGAAGTGGCAAACATTCACCCCATCACCTACATCGATGTCTTCTCAACCACCACCACCAAACACACCATCACCGACACAGATAGTAAACGAGATTTATGCGATGCAATGTTTTAATCTTAGTGTCTTATTAGTTTTACTACTTAAAATCATCATAAAAATTGTTAAGAAACATACAAATAAATACACATAATAATAATAAAGAGTTGTTTTATTGAATAATAGTAATAACATGTATTTAATGAATATGTATACAGATATATTTAATTTGGTAGAATAGTGTTCAGGAACCATTGCTGTAGATTATCCACGTGTTGAATTGTACACATATATTTTTTTCCATCATTACGGTGATTCATGCAGCTCATCCTATTTAAAGGTTCGAATTTTCCTGTTTCACATAGAGTATTATCAAAGTTACACACATCTACAATGTGTGAGAAAATATTCAGTTCTTGGCACTTTCTCGTTAAAAAATCAGCTTTTTGATGACCTCGAACATAAATATAGTCTGCCTTACATAGAAGATTAGATTTTAGAATATTATCTATTTCGGTGTATTCTACATCTCCAGAAGAATATTTTATTCCATGTACGAGTCTCTCCACATAACATATAGATTTTCGATCTTGAGCATTCAACGATGCAAAGGGTATGCATGGTTTAAACAATGAATAATGTCGTTTAAATCCAATCTGAATAGACATTTCTTTCGGATGGAACACATCGTCGACGACGAAACCTTGAATGTCAACCAAAGCGATTCTCATGGTGTCACGTAATAAACTGATCGAATTTATGTCTAAATGAGACTCTTGATGATTTCGGTGAGGGGTGAGTATTCCATTAAACAATCGTGAATTATGATGCAATAAGCTTTGAGATATTTTGTTAATGTTTTTGCGCGGGAAGTCCCATCTCAATTCAAAATATGATCTATTAGTGAACCGGTGAACTATCATGACTGGATGTCAATCTCAGAACAGTTAACGTCAAAGGACAACATCTATGAGACCCCAATTCAAAATATTACTATATCGCCATCTATTGATAAACCGATGAACTATCACAACTGAATGTCAATGTCAGAACAGTTCGTCAAAGGACGATATCTATGAGGTATTTTGTTAAAGTTTTTGCGCGGGAAGTTGCATCTCGATTCAAAATATGATCTATTAATGAACCGATGAACTGTCATAGCTGAATGTCAATGTCAGAACAGTAAACGTAAGAGGACGACATCTATGAGACCCCAATTCAAAATATTACTGATTCTGTAGATATATCACCATCTATTATTAAACCGATGAACTATCATAGTTAAATATCAATTTCGGAACAGCTAACGTCAAGGACGACATCTATGAGGTGTTTTGGTAACGTTATGTCTGGAAATCACTCTCAAAATTAAAAATTGTCACTTATATTGTAGCTATATTGTCGTTCATTAATACCACACCCTAATCTCAAGATAATGAACCAGCAAAATAACCTAGAAATGTCTACTTACATATATGAAGTGTTTACACCAAAAGCACATTAAGTATCAAGTATTCATTTCTACATGCACCTGCGTCATCACATTCACTTTATACTGATTATGAGAACGACAACAGTCGTACAATGAGAGGAATTCATTAAGTAAACAAATAACAATGAGTGAATCATTTTTACTACACAGAATCTGTTGAATTTCGTTTAGGATTGAATGCGAAAATATTAAATTTGATTGTACATATCGATAGTTTGATTGAAATTCTAATAATGCATCCCAAACGTTTGAACGCGTATATTGTTCAAGTGCTTGGAATTGAAAATTCGAATTTTTGGAGCTTAAGTAATAAGAAATCTAAGGTATGGTGTTTATACTAGCGTGTGTATTGAAATCAAACTTTTGAGAATATCAATGAAATCATACAATTCCAGCAGCCCGAAGGTTCGTTTGCAATTTTACGAATGATGATGAACGATAGAAATGAATATTTTAACTTTTCTTTATAACATAGGTATTGACGTAACGTATAAAACTCAGAATAATTCGGAACGATTGATTTTTATTGTTATCCACGATTGTCAACCTATATCTAAATCAGTTCGAGATGCAGACTTTTCAATTTATCGATATTTCGAAAGCCCACTTATACTGAACTAAGAATTTACAATACTTCAAACTATCCATTTCGCTTAAAATATACATAGCAGTATATTATAGAAACTTTGTTAAAGATCACATGTTATATAAAAATCGAATGATTCGAGATGTAGACTCATGAGCTCTAGAAGCCTTAGGATCAGTTGCAAGAGGTGCAAGTGCTATCGAAAATACGGTGGTTAACCAGCTAAAAACAACGGAACGCATTGGGTAGCGTTCAGAAAAAAATCGATAACGATGTGGAATATTTTGATTGTTTTGGAAATTTGAAGACATCAAAGGAAATCGTTCGATATTTGGGTGGGAACGTTAGGATTTTCTACAATAACTACACCTATCAGAACTATAATCAAGTGATATGTGAACAGTTGTGCGTGAACTTTCTCATCGAAATTGTCGAAAGTATCAATTAAACCTTAGTCAGTCTATATCGAAACATCAAGTGAATCGCATTCACATCGTATTATCATGAGAATCGCATTAGTTGACATTCAGGGGTTCTTCATTGACGATGCCTTCCATCCAAAAGAAATGTGTATACAAATTGGATTCAAACGTCATTATTCCTTATTCAAACCGCACACATCTTATTCATCGCTAAATGCAAAGGAGCGAAAGTCCGTATGGTATCTTGGATAGTAGTAGTCCGTATGGTATTTACAAAAGTCTTATCATGGACTCGATTATGCATCTGGAAATGTGGATTAATAAATAATATTCTTAAATCGATTCAACTATGTGCAGTCGACTATATTTATGTTCGTGGTCAGCAAAAAGCAGAGTTTTTGAGAAGGAAGTGTATAGTATTGGATATTTTCCCACACATCGTAGATGTTCACAGTTTCGATGGTACTAAATGTGAAACGGGGAAATTCGAGCAAACAAACAATTTGACCTGTCTGAATCATCGTAATGACGGTGGTAAATACATGTGTGCAGTTCAACATGTGGATAAATCACAGCAGTGGTTTCTGAATGTAATACTACCTAAATTATATGTATTTTCTGAAATAAATATTATTATTACACCTATCTCCTTTATATAATTATTTATTCAGATGGTAAATAGCTTTGTTTACATTTTTAACAAACCTTTTCAATATTAATACTGATAAAGAAGATAAAATAGCATACAAAATTGCTAAAATTTTATGAATAACTCCTTCTAGTGTGGATGATGCTGATATTGTCTCTTGTATAAGATGTGGTAAACAAGATGATTGCCATTCAGCGATATGCTCCATCACTTCGATCATGGAATAAGAGTTTGAGTTTATAATGTATGATTGTCTTGTGGAATGTTAAACGTGAATACCTCCAATTGATTATCGTTGATTTATTGTGTCCAACAAAGAGAGTTCCTTGATATTATATACGTTTGAAGAAATCGGGAAACTTTGAATATCAACCACTATGAATGACATTTCAAACTAGAATGATAAACTATTCAAATATCTAGTTGCATATGCGTGGATCATTGACATATTTCTTTGATGTTATCGAAATTTCGAAAGAGTACGTCGAAGCACAAAATTTGTAGTGATGTTGGACTTATTCTATAGTTGACGTCATCGACCTCCCCTCAAATCTCAGAAAACATTTGAAACATCTTAAAGGTGTAAGAATTTGAAGTATCTCTTCGAATGCTGCGCATGTCCATTATCTCACATCGGTATGGTAGTAGTGCGATTCGATAAAAATCGACACCCATATCATGTAGCACTCTAAAACAATCAAGTATATACGATCCTGGTTTCGGAACGATACCCGAAATTTGATGCAATATGATTTTTCTCATTCTTCTATGTTTATATTTGAACTGACCTTCTATATTCATATCGATTATCTTCCAATCTTCTGGAGGGGGAGGATCGAAATCTCCTCCGAAATAGAAAATATCAGCATACGCCCAATCGGTCGAGGCCCCCACAAGGAAAGTTACGAATTCTCCAGCGATTATCCAATTTTTGGATGGTAATTGTAATTCTTCGAGGATTTTCATCAAATTCGGTGGACATACGCTTATTACGAATTTCTTCGCATCGTACACGGTGGTAAGCACACTATGAATAAAACTGTTGTATAATCGAGGAGACATTATTACGAACTGAGTTCGATTTAGTTGGAGCAGTCACACACTCCCTCATACTCTGCGCTATTGACTTTTTCAACCCAAAATATACAATCAAAACTAAATGGTATTCTTGCGGGTGAGAGATAAGAGGTCGATCGAACTGGTAAGTATACTACTAAAATCGTGAAATCATGAACATTTTCAGATAAAAAAATGACGCGGGTTCGGATCCCTCTGCATCTTTCTCACAAAAGAATACCATTTTTAATCGAACGCGCTGACAATAGTGGGAAACGATAAAAATCAATCGTTTCGAATTATTCTGAGTTTTTATTCAAATACCATTTTTTACAAAATCTTCTCAATTCATTAATTATTTCACGTTTCTCTTCGATATATCCTTGTAGAGATATGATTTCTTCTAACCGGTGCAGTAGAACATCTGGGTTGGACCAGTAAATTATACTTTTATCTCGACTGTGGAATAACATAATATGACGATTCAAATTGTCTCGGCGAGAAAATGTAACTTCACAATGCTTGCATGAGAAACGGTGTGTTTTGAAATGTTTTTTCTCGTGCCGCCTCAGCGCATTTGCTCTCGAAAATTCCCTTTGACATTGCCCGCAAACGTGCATGGTGGTTGATGATCAACTAATGACATTGTGATATAGTGTTACCCTGTTTTCAAAGACCCTCCCAATAACGATTGGATCCTCCCAAAGAACGTTTGGACCCTCCCAAGAAAAACGTTTGTATTGCTCTCGAAAATTCCCTTTTACTTTGCCCGCAAACGTACATGGTGGTTGATGATCAACTAATGACATTGTGATATAGTGTTACCCTGTTTTCAAAGACCCTCCCAATAACGATTGGATCCTCCCAAAGAACGTTTGGACCCTCCCAAGAAAAACGTTTGTATTGCTCTCGAAATTTCCCTCTTACTTTGCCCGCAAACGTGCATGATATTTGATGATTAACTAATGACAATCTGATATGGTGTTACCCTGTTTTTCAAAGACCCTCCAAAATTGATGGGGATTTTTCATGCATTGCAGACATTTCGAACTCTTCTAAAATCAGATCTAACACTATCTTTGGAGAACATTTTATTGCAACTGATTGATTTTTCTCGATTTAGTTGGAGCTTCACCTACAAAATATTCATTTAACCTCGCGCAGGTCGTTTTTTATTATAGTTCGATGTGAATTTGTCGATATTTCGAAAGCCTACTGATCTCAAAATCTACAATATTTCAAACTGTTCATTTTGCTCAATATATGTTTTTAAATATGAAATGAAGTATCGAAACGATTGATTTTTATCGTAATCCACGATTGTTAATAATTATTTAAATCAATCTATGAATAAAACAAATGCATTACTTGAGTAATTATAGTAGTATAGAGTAGTATAGAGTATTATGCTACTCAGAAATTATGAGTCAGCATAGTGTGTAAATTATTTATATTTATCTCCCGCACATGATGGAACATTGATGTATCTATAATAATTGTTGACAGACACATTCCTCACATCAGGTCGTTGTACATTTGTTAAACAGGGGTGTATCAGAATGAATTTATGTTTTAGAGAAAGAATTTCATTTGGTAATATGAATTATAGTTAACTATAAGATTCAAGTAAATAAAATATAAAATTTATTTTTAATTATTTTATATGTACACTAGATACTTCTACATAAATACAACTACACACACAACCAGCGACACCTACGGAGTTAATCTGAAAAGAGAAAGACATTTTAAGTATAGATAATATGTTACTATTTTATGTATATAAAAATATTATATTGATTCAATTCAATCATGTTTTGGGTGATATCACTGATTATTCTAATACCACAGGAGAGAAAACTGCAAGAAATAGTTTTAGAGCTCTCAAAATGTGTAACTAAAATACGTTTTCACCAGAAAATAAAGAAGAACATTTTAGAAAATAAAGTGAATGGTATTTTACTCATTTAGAAAAGATCTATACTCGTCAACTTTCGAACCATTAAGAAAATGATCCTGAGACCTAGTGGAGTGGTTTAGATCCTCACACCTAGTACTGTTCTATAAGGTCATTCATTCTAAATTACATTTGATCGACTCACCTATACCACTGAGCTCAGCTAACAAACTTGAACAATCCAAATTCAATTCAAGCTTCATAATTTCTGAGTAGCATAATACTCTATACTACTATAATTACTCAAGTAATGAATTTGTTTTATTCAGGTATTTGAATAAAAACTCAGAATAATTCGAAACGATTGATTTTCATCGTTTTCCACTATTGTCAATCATTATTTAAGTCAATCGCTACGGGTGTAGGATCGAAATCAACTTGTGAGGAATTCACCTAATTTCATCTTCAGAATATCGATGATTTTCAGAGAGATTATTGGTGTGAAGGTTCGCATGATTGGGATTTTGTTATGTTTGTTCGACGCAATTTTGCGAAGAATGATTCAGAGAGATTGTTGGTGTGAAGGTTCGCGCAGGACTCTAACCACATCGAATATCATAAAAATATGACGAGGGGTCATAACGGCTATCACCTGCCGATGTGTCTGTCACGCAGCTCTTCAATCCATCATATCGTCAAATGAATTAGCGCGTTCGATTAAAAATGGTATTCTTTTGTGAGAAAGATGCAGAGGGATCCGAACCCGCGTCATTTTTTTATCTGAAAATGTTCATGATTTCACGATTTTAGTAGTATACTTACCAGTTCGATCGACCTCTTATCTCTCACCCGCAAGAATACCATTTAGTTTTGATTGTATATTTTGGGTTGAAAAAGTCAATAGCGCAGAGTATGAGGGAGTGTGTGACTGCTCCAACTAAATCGAACTCAGTTCGTAATAATGTCTCCTCGATTATACAACAGTTTTATTCATAGTGTGCTTACCACCGTGTACGATGCGAAGAAATTCGTAATAAGCGTATGTCCACCGAATTTGATGAAAATCCTCGAAGAATTACAATTACCATCCAAAAATTGGATAATCGCTGGAGAATTCGTAACTTTCCTTGTGGGGGCCTCGACCGATTGGGCGTATGCTGATATTTTCTATTTCGGAGGAGATTTCGATCCTCCCCCTCCAGAAGATTGGAAGATAATCGATATGAATATAGAAGGTCAGTTCAAATATAAACATAGAAGAATGAGAAAAATCATATTGCATCAAATTTCGGGTATCGTTCCGAAACCAGGATCGTATATACTTGATTGTTTTAGAGTGCTACATGATATGGGTGTCGATTTTTATCGAATCGCACTACTACCATACCGATGTGAGATAATGGACATGCGCAGCATTCGAAGAGATACTTCAAATTCTTACACCTTTAAGATGTTTCAAATGTTTTCTGAGATGGGAGGGGAGGTCGATGACGTCAACTATAGAATAAGTCCAACATCACTACAAATTTTGTGCTTCGACGTACTCTTTCGAAATTTCGATAACATCAAAGAAATATGTCAATGATCCACGCATATGCAACTAGATATTTGAATAGTTTATCATTCTAGTTTGAAATGTCATTCATAGTGGTTGATATTCAAAGTTTCCCGATTTCTTCAAACGTATATAATATCAAGGAACTCTCTTTGTTGGACACAATAAATCAACGATAATCAATTGGAGGTATTCACGTTTAACATTCCACAAGACAATCATACATTATAAACTCAAACTCTTATTCCATGATCGAAGTGATGGAGCATATCGCTGAATGGCAATCATCTTGTTTACCACATCTTATACAAGAGACAATATCAGCATCATCCACACTAGAAGGAGTTATTCATAAAATTTTAGCAATTTTGTATGCTATTTTATCTTCTTTATCAGTATTAATATTGAAAAGGTTTGTTAAAAATGTAAACAAAGCTATTTACCATCTGAATAAATAATTATATAAAGGAGATAGGTGTAATAATAATATTTATTTCAGAAAATACATATAATTTAGGTAGTATTACATTCAGAAACCACTGCTGTGATTTATCCACATGTTGAACTGCACACATGTATTTACCACCGTCATTACGATGATTCAGACAGGTCAAATTGTTTGTTTGCTCGAATTTCCCCGTTTCACATTTAGTACCATCGAAACTGTGAACATCTACGATGTGTGGGAAAATATCCAATACTATACACTTCCTTCTCAAAAACTCTGCTTTTTGCTGACCACGAACATAAATATAGTCGACTGCACATAGTTGAATCGATTTAAGAATATTATTTATTAATCCACATTTCCAGATGCATAATCGAGTCCATGATAAGACTTTTGTAAATACCATACGGACTACTACTATCCAAGATACCATACGGACTTTCGCTCCTTTGCATTTAGCGATGAATAAGATGTGTGCGGTTTGAATAAGGAATAATGACGTTTGAATCCAATTTGTATACACATTTCTTTTGGATGGAAGGCATCGTCAATGAAGAACCCCTGAATGTCAACTAATGCGATTCTCATGATAATACGATGTGAATGCGATTCGCTTGATGTTTCGATATAGACTGACTAAGGTTTAATTGATACTTTCGACAATTTCGATGAGAAAGTTCACGCACAACTGTTCACATATCACTTGATTATAGTTCTGATAGGTGTAGTTATTGTAGAAAATCCTAACGTTCCCACCCAAATATCGAACGAGTTCCTTTGATGTCTTCAAATTTCCAAAACAATCAAAATATTCCACATCGTTATCGATTTTTTTCTGAACGCTACCCAATGCGTTCCGTTGTTTTTAGCTGGTTAACCACCGTATTTTCGATAGCACTTGCACCTCTTGCAACTGATCCTAAGGCTTCTAGAGCTCATGAGTCTACATCTCGAATCATTCGATTTTTATATAACATGTGATCTTTAACAAAGTTTCTATAATATACTGCTATGTATATTTTAAGCGAAATGGATAGTTTGAAGTATTGTAAATTCTTAGTTCAGTATAAGTGGGCTTTCGAAATATCGATAAATTGAAAAGTCTGCATCTCGAACTGATTTAGATATAGGTTGACAATCGTGGATAACAATAAAAATCAATCGTTCCGAATTATTCTGAGTTTTATACGTTACGTCAATACCTATGTTATAAAGAAAAGTTAAAATATTCATTTCTATCGTTCATCATCATTCGTAAAATTGCAAACGAACCTTCGGGCTGCTGGAATTGTATGATTTCATTGATATTCTCAAAAGTTTGATTTCAATACACACGCTAGTATAAACACCATACCTTAGATTTCTTATTACTTAAGCTCCAAAAATTCGAATTTTCAATTCCAAGCACTTGAACAATATACGCGTTCAAACGTTTGGGATGCATTATTAGAATTTTAATCAAACTATCGATATGTACAATCAAATTTAATATTTTCGCATTCAATCCTAAACGAAATTCAACAGATTCTGTGTAGTAAAAATGATTCACTCATTGTTATTTGTTTACTTAATGAATTCCTCTCATTGTACGACTGTTGTCGTTCTCATAATCAGTATAAAGTGAATGTGATGACGCAGGTGCATGTAGAAATGAATACTTAATACTTAATGTGCTTTTGGTGTAAACACTTCATATATGTAAGTAGACATTTCTAGGCTATTTTGCTGGTTCATTATCTTGAGATTAGGGTGTGGTATTAATGAACGACAATATAGCTACAATATAAGTGACAATTTTTAATTTTGAGAGTGATTTCCAGACAAAACGTTACCAAAACACCTCATAGATGTCGTCCTTGACGTTAGCTGTTCCGAAATTGATATTTAACTATGATAGTTCATCGGTTTAATAATAGATGGTGATATATCTACAGAATCAGTAATATTTTGAATTGGGGTCTCATAGATGTCGTCCTCTTACGTTTACTGTTCTGACATTGACATTCAGCTATGACAGTTCATCGGTTCATTAATAGATCATATTTTGAATCGAGATGCAACTTCCCGCGCAAAAACTTTAACAAAATACCTCATAGATATCGTCCTTTGACGAACTGTTCTGACATTGACATTCAGTTGTGATAGTTCATCGGTTTATCAATAGATGGCGATATAGTAATATTTTGAATTGGGGTCTCATAGATGTTGTCCTTTGACGTTAACTGTTCTGAGATTGACATCCAGTCATGATAGTACACCTGTTCACTAATAGATCATATTTTGAATTGAGATGGGACTTCCCGCGCAAAAACATTAACAAAATATCTCAAAGCTTATTGCATCATAATTCACGATTGTTTAATGGAATACTCACCCCTCACCGAAATCATCAAGAGTCTCATTTAGACATAAATTCGATCAGTTTATTACGTGACACCATGAGAATCGCTTTGGTTGACATTCAAGGTTTCGTCGTCGACGATGTGTTCCATCCGAAAGAAATGTCTATTCAGATTGGATTTAAACGACATTATTCATTGTTTAAACCATGCATACCCTTTGCATCGTTGAATGCTCAAGATCGAAAATCTATATGTTATGTGGAGAGACTCGTACATGGAATAAAATATTCTTCTGGAGATGTAGAATACACCGAAATAGATAATATTCTAAAATCTAATCTTCTATGTAAGGCAGACTATATTTATGTTCGAGGTCATCAAAAAGCTGATTTTTTAACGAGAAAGTGCCAAGAACTGAATATTTTCTCACACATTGTAGATGTGTGTAACTTTGATAATACTCTATGTGAAACAGGAAAATTCGAACCTTCAAATAGGATGAGCTGCATGAATCACCGTAATGATGGAAAAAAATATATGTGTACAATTCAACACGTGGATAATCTACAGCAATGGTTCCTGAACACTATTCTACCAAATTAAATATATCTGTATACATATTCATTAAATACATGTTATTACTATTATTCAATAAAACAACTCTTTATTATTATTATGTGTATTTATTTGTATGTTTCTTAACAATTTTTATGATGATTACATTCATTTCTCAGATCTTTCCTGGGACATATATAAATACGTTCCACTCGATTCGGAACGTTTGTATACAGGATTCCATTCAAAATTGAGGTTAGGATTATAAAATTGGGTTCTAACATAACCATCCTCTCCACCAATACTTAAACTATTCAATTGTCTTATAGCTATATTTTTATCTTCGTAAAATTTTAAATCTCTACTCCAAGCTTTTACTTTCGCACCGAATTCTTCCAATTTACGTGTGTATTCTTCAAGAGACATATTATTACTGATGATTTCATCGACTATATACACACGCTAGTATAAACACCATACCTTAGATTTCTTATTACTTGAGCTCCAAAAATTCAAGTTTAAAAGCCGGGTTGCTTTTATTAACATCCTCTTTTCCCCTGTATATCAAAATCAAACAAGGTTTCATGTTGATTTGTTCCAAAATTGGGATAATCTGATTGGTCAGTCGGTTGGGTAGGAACATAGAGAATTCATCGAACTCGAGCAATACGGATTCACCAAATTTGGTTCTTACTACTCTCGCTTGAAGTATTGTATAATGCTTATTGATTTCGAGTTCTGGAACTCTCCTCAATGGTTTTCTCTCCAAAAGAGCACAATGATTAAGTTTTGTTAGATCCATCATGAATCTGAAACAATATGAATAAATTTGGAGATTTTTTTAAATTTGTAATACACACACAAAATTGATTCAACAGTTATTTTATAAAAGTTGATTAATCAATTTTGTACTTGTTATTTTATGAATGTGAATTGAATAATTTTTTAACTGTTTCAATGCTTATAAGAGTATGTATGTTTTCATGGCAGTGAATTAAATAATTGAATTAAACTTACATTTTCCGTTCAATAGAAGGCAGCACACACAGGATATATGAAAACGATGTGTTTCGTTTGAGCTGTAACAGATTACTGAGGAATCGAGAATTAAATTCGTAGTCAACATAACTCTCAATTCTAATTCTCTTACTAACAAGTCTAGACTTGTATATCACTTATTGTTATTTGTTGACCTAATGAATGAATCATTTAACGTTTAGGAAATTTGTAGGTTATTTTAAAAGTTCATTATTTTTGGAATTACGGTGTGGTTCAATAATAAATGACAGTATAGCTACAACATGAGTCAAATTTTTGAAATTCCTCGCGCAAACATCAGCAAAACACCTCATAGATGTCGTCCTTTGACGTTAGCTGTTCTGACATGGACATCAAGCTATGATAGTTCATTAATATATCGTTTTTTTTTTAATTGAGATGGAACTTCCCGCGCGAAAACATTAACAAAATACCTCATAGATGTCGTCCTTTGACGTTAACTGTTCTGACATTGACATTCAGCTATGATAGTTCATCGGTTTAAGCTACAACATGAGTCAAATTTTTGAAATTCCTCGCGCAAACATCAGCAAAACACCTCATAGATGTCGTCCTTTGACGTTAGCTGTTCTGACATGGACATCAAGCTATGATAGTTCATTAATATATCGTTTTTTTTAAATTGAGATGGAACTTCCCGCGCGAAAACATTAACAAAATACCTCATAGATGTCGTCCTTTGACGTTAACTGTTCTGACATTGACATTCAGCTATGATAGTTCATCGGTTTAGTGATAGATGGCGATATAGGCTACAACATCGGTAACATTTTGAATTGGAGTTTCATAGATGTAGTCGTTTGAAGTTAACTGGTCTGACATTGACATTTAAGTATGATAGTTCATCAGAAGATGGCGGCGATGTAGCTACAACATCAGTCATATTGTGGTTTTGACGTTAACTCTTCTGACATTCGGTTCCAACGTCGGCCATGATAAACATCACCTCTACGTTTGAATTTGGTGGGTCGATGACGTCACATCCAACTAACCTCACATCCAGACCTCTATGGTAGAAAGTTCTATAATCATCGTAAGCTCTATGGACACGTTTGAATTTCGCGGGTTAGTAACGTTACGTCCAACTAACCTCACATCCAGACCTCTATGGTCGGAAGTTCGGTGATAATCGTAAGCTCTATGGACACGTTTGAATTTCGCGGGTTAGTAACGTTACATCCGAAGTTGCGCGCGCAACATCCGGTCGATGACGTCATTTCCTGGTGGAGAAGTAGCGGACTTAATCTACTAGCGTCAATTAGAACAAGAAAATTTTTATCCTTTTTCATAGCAAAATCTATGTGAATACGTTCAAAAATACGAGAGCAAGAAGGCCAATTAACCTCCGCGTCTGTCTTTGAATTAGCTGACATTTGGCATACTCTACACAGTTTTATAAAAGTTTCTAAATCAGAATCAAATCCTGGCCACCAAATTAAAGTACGTCCTAACATCTTACTTCTAACAATGCCCGGATGTTGTTCATGTAATAATTCTGAGACTTGTTTTTGCAAAGATTTTGGTATTATTACGCGATGACCCCAGAGAACGCAACCTTTATCTAAGCTGATTTCATGTCGTCTTACCCAATAAGGCGATAATAACTCGTCTTCTTTTATTGTAGGCCATCCATTTAAAGAATACTCAAAATTTTTCGATAATATTGAGTCCTTGGAAGTATGATAAGATATATCGAAAGAACAAAGTGGTTCTTCAGTTACACAAGAAAAATAATTAAGTTCCGCTTTAGACTATTCAGTTTCTGGAAGTGGTAATCTAGACAAAGCATCTGCATGTAAAATATTTTTAGCGCATTGGTATTTTATCTCATAATTGTATGAAGCTAATAAAAGTGACCAACGTTGAATTCTAGCAGCAGCAAGGGTAGGTACTGCTTTGGTTGGATTCAGAATTGTCTGTAATGGTTGATGATCAGAGTTTATAAGAAATGTCCTACCATAGAGATATAAATGAAGACGTTTGACTCCAAAGATTATACTGAGTGCTTCCTTTTCGAGTTGTGAATAACCTTTTTCACTTTTATCAAAGGTTCTGGATGCAAAACATATAGGGCGTTCGCTACCATCAATTTCATGAGATAGTATAGCACCTATACCATACTGAGAAGCATCACAAGTCAAAATTAAAGGTTTTGATGGGTCGTAATAAGTTAATACTTTACAATTTATTAAAAACTTTTAGACTTTTCGAAACAAACGTTACATTCATCAGTCCATTCCCAAGTTTTGTTTTTCTCTAATAGTTCATGAAAAGGTCTTAATTCGGATGATAAATTTGGAATGAATTTCCCATAAAAATTCAATAACCCTAAAAATGATCTTAAACTTGTTAAGTCATGTGGCTTAGGTGCGTTAATTATAGTTTGAATTCCATTTATAGTTGGTTGAATACCTTGCTCAGAAATGATTAAACCTAAATAATCAACACTATTCCTAAAGAATTTACATTATTCAATACTAACTTTTAAATTAACCTTGCTTAATCTAGCTAAAACTTCTTCCACAGATTTTTTACATTGCTCAAAATTCTCACCAAATATTAATATATCATCGATGTAACAAATAACATTATCTAACCCAGAAAGTATTTTGTCCATCGTGGCTTGAAAAATTGCTGGTGCACTTTTAATACCATAAGGCATCATTTTATACGAATATAAACCTTGGTGGGTATTAATAGTCAACAATGATTGTGCTTGTTTTGATAATTCCAGCTGCTGATAAGCATTTTTCAGATCAATCAATGTGAAAACTTTACCTTTCTTTAACAGTGCCATAACATCATCAGGATTTGGCAGTGGATAATGTTCTGTTCTAGACACAGGATTGACAGATACCTTATAATCCCCACATATTCTGATTTTCTTTTGATCCTTTGTACCCCTCTCGACTACTACTATAGGTGAGGCCCACTTACTGTGACTTACGTGTTCCAATATACCAACTTTTTCCAATCTGTCTAGTTCTGTTGATACCACTGATCTTAGTGCATAAGGCACAGGTCTAGCCTTACAAAATACTGGAGTAGGGTTTCCTTCTAAAACTGGGTCCACTTTAAACCCATTAAATTTACCATTACATTTATCAAAAACACTAAATTTGATTGAATACTCAGTGATTAACTCGTTTGTCACTTCACTTTGACTTTCAATGCTTGAGATATCATTCAAAATTTCAAATTTAACATTCAAGTCTCTTAACAAATTTCTCCCTAACAACATTGAACTTCGTTCAGTTCCTTTTTTACATTTTTGTATTGCACTGGTACATTTATTTTCCCCAAAACTTGCAAATTCAATCCTGAAAAGGTATACAATCTTGTATCAGTTTTATACAAAATTAACAAAATACTGTTTATAATGATTCTCACTTATAAGAGATACAGAAGCACCTGTATCTACTTCCATTTCAACTGTTCTTAACCCAACCCTTAAAACAATTTTGAAAGGATTACTTACAGTTTTGTTACTCTGAAACGCATAATACAAATTTTCCTCACTTACACTCATTTCATCTTCATTTTCATCTACATAGTGTAGGGGAGGGTAGTACTAAGTGAGACGAAATTAACATTTTTTACTCTAATTTATTTATTTTTCTATAAAAAATTCTCGGGAATTAGGTCACATTAACACTCTGTTATAAATGTTCGTCTTTACGTACGTTTCGGTCTCACGACCATCATCAGAAGACTTATTTATTAACGATACAATTTTCGATTATACGTGGTTCTGTTCTTTCGACGGCGTGAGCTTTTTGATTGAAAATTGTGCGATATGGACGCTTGTGCTAATTAGTTTTAGTTAACCCCTTTTTGACAAAATAAGTTTTCTGATGATGGTCGTGAGACCGAAACGTACGTAAAGACAAAAATTTATAACGGAGTGTTAATGTGACCTAATTCCCGAGAATTTTTTATATAATTCGTACTGGGTCAAGAATCTTATTATATTTTCATTTTTCTATACATCCGTTTTCTTTTCATTTCATTTTATAGTATAATCTCTCCGCTTTCTAAATTATATACAAAGAAGAAATTAACCACAAAAATAAGCAAAATAAAATATATTTACTTAAGTGCGATCTTGTCTCATTTAGTACCTGAAAGTGTACCAAGTGAGACTAACAAAACTACCAACTGAGACATACAATATTATATACCTTCAGTATAAAATTAGAAAAATCAAATAATTTTTTTAGCGAATATTAACCGAGCTGAAGTTAATTCTGAATTTGTACAATTTAGACTGTCGCTTTGTAGTGCCTGGAACAGGACCTGGAAGTACCATTGCTATATCATTCAACGCAACAAAAGATGTATCGGGTATATCTGGAAACACAAAGCAGTTCGAAAATTTAAGGCTCTTACGAAGAAAAGACACTTCGAACTCATCGTTAGACACTCCTGTAACTTTTGAGACATAATAAATTTGTTTTGGGAACCTAATTAAAACAAATTTGTCCACTGATACATCTGCCTTGGTCACAACGGTATCTTCAGTTTCATCATCGGGCACCCAGTCTTCAGTTTCAGAAAACGTTTCATATTCGGAATCTTCAGGGGTATCAGTGTCTGTCGAATCCCGTTTCTTTGCCTTCTTAATCTTTTGACGCGGTTTCTTAGGTCCCCCCTTCTGTAACTCACTTATATTTCGCTTAACTTTTTTAGTTAATTCTTTTGATTTTTCCTTTTCTATCAGTTTATCCTTCTCAGGCGTTTCCGTTATTGTTTTACTTCTTCCCTTTTCTTTTCCCTTTCTAATTTGTTTTCTGGGTAATGTTTTGGGAAATCCTCGAATATCTTCGGGTGAAATAAAGCTAGTTTGAGCTATTTGTGTATATTTTGGAGGTGTTTTTTCAGCAGGAGGAACATTTTTGTTGTGTATTTTTACTTCTTCCTCTGATGGACCAGGTTGATTTCACTTATTTTCAGTTTCTTGATCATTAGAATATGGTCGGTCAGTTACAAACGAAGTTAAGAAGTCGGCGTCCTTAAACACATCTGGGTCAAACGGGTGAATTCCTGATTTTCTGAATCCTGCGACTATATTACTAGGCGTAAAAGATTTTTGGAGTGCTTCTGAAATTCGTCCTGCTGAATCGTACATGGTCATAGGAACTCCAGGATGTTGAAGCATATACTTGTCGCATGCAGCATTATAATATGCTTTAAAAGGTCCGTAAATGGAAATATCGAAAGGTTGTAATTTGTTACTACAATGAGGAGGAATCGTCAAAATTTGAACACCTGCTTGTCGAGCTCTTTCTACCACCTTTAGAGAAATGTGACTTTCATGGTTATCATATATAAGAATGGTAGCGTTTTCTTTGGATGAATTGCTATGAGCAATAAAATGATTTAAAACATCCAAGAAAATTTCTGAATTCATCCATCCACTTGGTTTTGCAAAGCCTAAAGCACCTGTTGGACCATCTTTTAGCATATGATTTTTAAAGTTTTTCCTGGGAAATATAAGTACCGGCGGTAAAAATGTTCCAGATGCCGAAATTATTCCACACATTGTGACTGTTTCCCCCCGTTCACCACTTGTAGATTGATAAACCTGTTTTACTCCTTTTGGAGCAACAATTCGTTTTGGACTTTGAACTGTTTGGGTGCCAGTTTCATCTAAATTGTAAATACGGGAACCGTCTGCCAAACTAGGGTATTTCTTCAAAATCTTGGCCAAATTATCAAAAAATATGTTAACATTGTGTACATTAAACGAGGTTAGACGTGATAAGCTACATGCTTCTGGTTTCCGAATGGAAATCTCATTATTTCTTTTCATGAACGCCCTACGCCAATCTTCACCAGCCATTTTGTTGTTTTTCCAGGACACAGGGATATCAAAATTATTTTTAATCGCAAGCTCGTAAGCTAGCTTTCTTGTAGCCTCTACTGTCAATCCGTAAGCCATTTTACTGCAAGTTATAAGATAATCAGCAAGTAGTTTTTCTTGTTCAGGTTTAAATACTCGTCTATGCCGATAATTTGGTTCCATTATCGCATCAGGCTTATCTTTCTTTTTTTTTACATACCTCGCTAACGTTTGAAATTTTATATTACAGCGGTCAGCAGCAACTCTCAGCGTTAAATTTTCATTGCAGACTAAATTAACTGCATGTTCCATGGTTTCAGCACTTGTATTGCCAATTTTTCTTTGCTTAGGTTTCCGCGGCATCTGTAAAAATGTACCGATCTCTTAAGAAATTATAAATTTAGTACTAAAGTGAGAATTATGATATAGTGATATTTGCGTAATTATATTATGGTACTAACTGAGACATCAGTCTCACTTAGTACCAGATATATTGTCTCACTTAGTACATTCTGATGCCACAACACGAACGTCCTCAAAAAGAATATCTTTGTTAATATCAATGTCTATGATCATACAGAAAGTAAAGTTAGTAACCAAATATTACAAATATCACATCACATTCACAAAATTCTATGAAACAAATGTTATACAGTATAATCATCGACATATACATAATGTCGATGAGTATAATACATCGATATAAGAAAGTAACTAACTTACCTCAAAATTAGTTTTTGTTTAAAAATACTGTAAAAATCAATCTATAAAGTCGCAGAACGTTTTGCTTTATGAATGTCAACAACTCACTGACAGTAAACGTAATTTGGAGGGAAATTTAAATAGTTATTCTGATTGTCTCACTTGGTACGCCGTCTCACTTAGTACCACCCTCCCCTACAGCTTTTACCTTTGCTCTGCAAACTCTCATTAGATGTCCTTTTTTTCCACACTTTTCACATAAATAATCGAGATATTTGCGTTTCCCTGAATGTGTTTTCCCACAACAGCTACATGTCACTTTCTCTTCCCTATCTGTGCTCCTAGTGTTAAGGTCCTTTGCTTGTTTCCATTTATTTGCTTCATTTTCCTTACCTTTTCTTGTAAAATGCACCTCTTGCATATGCATTTCCTTTGATTCCTTTTCTACTAGCTACAGACTTATCCCTAGCTTTAGTGCTCTCCTATTCTTTACTAGAATTTCCATCTGGATCCTGTCATTTTTCAATCCTGATACAAATCTGTCCCGTAGTGCCTGGCTTAAGAAATTTCCAAAATTACACGATATGGCCATCTTTTTCAGTTCCATTGCATAATCGTTGATGGATTCAGCCTCCTTTTGGTCCCTTTTTGAGAACTGAAACCGTTCCACAATTTCTAATTTTGCAGGTTGAAAATACGAAGTTAACAGCTTTCATTAAACTGTAGTTCCTCCGGCTGTTTTGGCATGGCTAAGTTTGTCAATATGTCGTATACTTTAGCTCCCATTAGTAGCAAAAATATGTCTTTCTTCATTTCTTCCGCGGTTCCATTTACCGAAAAGTATAGTTTCAGTCGCTTTATATACGTTCCGAACGATTTCTTTTGTGATGTCGAATTCTTTTATTCTGCCTATTTCACTCATTTCGTAATAACCTCGTCGCCAGTTTACTGTTTTCTTATAGTGGATTCGGAATGAAACAGGAGAATATGTAGTTATTATTTATTACTAAGACAATATACAGGAGTTCTTGTTCAGCTTTTATGTATGTTCATTTACGGCGTGTAGATGCCGTCCATCTTGTTACACTGGTTTCTTCCGACCCGGTCTGTCCTGTCACGTACACACCATAGAGAACTCTCCATAGGCAATCCGCACTACGCATTCACCTTAAGGTCACTTCACATACGCCTACTTAAGGTAGCGACACAACACACTGTTTTGAATGAAATTGAATATACGCGGCTTATGAAATTAATGCAAATTTTATATGTTAATGCTGTTGAATGGCTACATGTTGAACCTAGTTTATATTCATCAGCTGAAATCATATAATCTCAGTTGAAAGAGAAAAACAAATCTATATTTCTTACATATAGCTTCTAATGGTTGTGCAGGTGTATTGAAGATTACAACTGGAATATCTCAAATCCAACTTTTTCCTTACGCCATATCTGGTATGGAAGAAACAGGAACTGGAGTATTTATTATAACTTTCAGTGTGATTTTCGGTGAGTTAGCGGTGAGCGTATAAAACACTCATTTTATTAATCCCGCATGTGTGTATCATTTTTCCCCATTTTCAATTCATGAGGAACAGGTGAAACATTTCACGTCTTAGGTAGTAAAATAATATGTCTTTGACTAACTTTGTAGACATTCTCCATATTATTATTTTTTATTCTCAGGTTCCAAAAAAAAGGTGAGTTGTTTTCAAATAAATACCTGCTATTATACATTTAGCTATTTCACTTACTTGTAGGAGTCTCCACTACTAGATGTACTCATAGCTGTATCCCTCTTGAGCCTTCTACCTCGTACCTTTTCATCATTGGAAGTTACATAATCTCCAGATTCTGCTTTTCTTCATACTTTCTGTAAGTTGTCTGAAATAAAGTAGATTGAGAATGTTGAAATATTCAGTTATATTATGATTCTTGACACAGGAATAAATTCTGTGCAATTCTTGGATAATAGGTCACATTACTTATGTCTATTATATTTTCGTCTCAACGTACTGGTTTGTTCATGTTGAATTTTGTTGCCCACATTGTGAATCTAATTGTATTCTTGATTTGTATCTCGGCTAGCTCTGTTTATTTATTTAAAATGAAATTTAATTTGTTATTCCAATTACTTACCCATCTAAAAAGAATGCAGAACTGATGTTTGTATGTACCTACCTTTGTTGGCTTCTCTTCCTTTTGAATTCTATTATAATAAATAATTGTATAGAATATCTCTCTTAGCTTTAAAACAAGAAATGAATATTTTTAATTGAGTAATATCTTGCTTCACTTGACTGTTCTAGGTTATTTTCATAGAACATTCATCTCTCATATTAACATAAACAACCATATCAAAATTAGTTTCTCTATGACTTTATCTTTCAAACACTGAAAATTCAACTACTTCTATTGTCAATGATTAACTCAATGACTATGAATATTATTAGAGACAGCATTAACTATACGCTTCTGCGGTTTATTGCTGCGAACATGGTGTTGAGCGAGGGAAAGTTCAGCAGATAAATTGTATCAACATATCGAATGCAACTGAACGATATGGTAATTTTCGCAAAAATTTATTGATTAGATACTACAATATATCGAATACACGAGTGAGTTTTAAGTACTGAATAAATACGTGAATTTGATATATTGTACCTAGTAATCAATATGTTGTGCGGAAATTAGCATTTCGTTTACTATGTTAATCATGAAATTTTTTCATCAAGTGAAGATAGACTCCATTAAGAAGATGGGAGCTTGGACATATGATATTATGCATGTATTTTCACAATATGTTGATATTTGAATCTTTAGAGGAAACAAACGAAGAGTTTTACTTAAGATTTACTGAGCTGTTGAAATGTTTTTCATGAATTGATTCGAATTTCATAGTGTTCACATCATATACATACACACCTGTTTTGTTTTCAATGATTTTCTTCTATGACTACTATAATATTTCGGTACTTTGTCTTGTGTGCCAGATTATCCTTGCGAGGTTTACTCCCGGGAGGGTTCTGTGTGCCAACGGTCTTTTCTGACTACGTTATACAGCCTGTGCTAAAATATTTACCTCGGAAAAAGTGCTATTTCGTAACGATCAGTAACATTGGGAACAAAGGACAGTACGTGTCAATAGGTACTCATGTTACTTCATAATCCTCTACTTTAGACAATACTAACTATTGTAACGGTGAGCCGAGCGTATGTTTTTATAATAAATCTGGAATTGAAATTACTCCAGATTTAATATTTCCAGATAAGTGAATAGGTTCGGAATCCTATCTCACTGTTTGTAACACTTGAACTTGTAACAGTCGGCTGGGTATTATTTCAGGTAGCGACGAGTTATGTGAATTAAGATTTGTTTGTTGGAACCTGCTCGCGTATCGAAGATCTTAGTTGATCCGTGTACCCTCAAGGTTCTTTTGAGCTGCCACCACTAGGTGTATATTTCAGCCCACCTAGAAGCTGTTTTTGACCACTTTGATCCCTTGATCTCTTTCAAGGGACGGCCTCCTACAATTATATCTTTATATCTATTCAAGCGTAGATTCTGAGGGTCGTATCCGCTGAGGGGTGATTAGGAATTACCAGTTAAACTCGTTAATCAAATTAAAAAAAATAAGTATATATTGAATAAAAGTTCACAAAACTTGATACATTACAACACCGCAACGATTATAAAATTACTACAACATTTAGAATTGGAAATGATACATGAATTCAAAAACGTCAAATTCAGGTTCACCCCAAAATGGGAACCTGTGAAACCGTTATCAATGTCGCTAGATCTACCCCTTTCGCCAGCGAGCGAGTTCCTGCCAGGATCTCTGGAGAGTTTGAATCAAATGAAAGACTAATTAGCACACAGGGAACAGTGATCGATTTCGCGCTCGATCACGTCGATGATTGATAGATAATATTTGAAATTAAAGGATTCCCCTCTCTCTGGTAACCTGGGGTAAGCCTAACAACCTGATACTCGATCATATCACCTCCGATATGCGGAATTTCTAAAGAACACTTAAAATAGCCTAAATGTCCGAAGAAACATACATTAACAAAATAAACATTGGTGGGCGGTGCATGGTCTGAAGGTTCAATAACCACATTATATTATACCGTCGATTCAGAGGTTGAAGTCAATATAACAGTTGTTCTTTGGCAATCAAAATGCACTTACCCTGTTGGTCTAATAACACAATTTCCTCTCGAATCCCTTGTAGAAATGACGCACAGAGGATTTAAACACTCGATTTCTACATCGGATTAAATTTGGTATGATAGGAAATTGTCACAAAATGATTTTAAATAAGGGAACAAACACTTTACGCGAGGCGCGGGAGACGCGAACAATTCCAGCGCTTCTTTAGCCCCAGGGATGCATATCCCTTGTTGCAATAACACAAATTGATAAATTAATTTAATCTCTATAAATTTCTGGAATTTAGTTTGTTTAAATCTTGACAACATGATATTAATTGATTTGATTGATACATGACTTGACTTAATGCAACAATGGAGCATCCCTGTGAACATAAAGCTAGCTGGACTTACCGAAGAAGTAGATGGTGAATAACTAACTGAGTAGGTGGTTGAGAACTGCTTTTTCCCTCAAAGTAATTAGTTTTTATGAAATCAAAGCTTAGAAAATATGTTTCACTTAGAATATCGCGAACATGACTCACCCATAAGTTATACAAGCAGCCAATAGGAATCTAACTAGGCGAAATAATCGTACATGACAGCTTGTCTCAACTCCACGTGGACTTCTCCCGACTCAGGAAAAAGCAAGTACCGTTGACCTCATACTTTGCTACGTTTGTTAAGCATGGAGTCATTGCTACAGGAAAGGGGGTTTCAGATTTCAGTCGCTATGTCTGTCTGGTATATCGTGTTCAAGATATAATAATCTATGAAACTTTCAATTTGAATTAAATCAAAATTATTCAAAGGCCTCAAAAACAAAAAGTAATAATCCGTCGGATTATTACACTATTATAACGGCGTAAGAAAAGACTGCCTGTTGACGTTGCCGGGACGTACCTTTCACTTACTTCAGACAGAACCACAGGGTAGTCGCGCTTGAAATTCTGACTTTTCTTGTTCGAATTACCGCCCGCCCGTTTCGTGGCTGCAGGCTCTTGAATCACGGTAATGGCGTAACCAACTGCTCGGTTGACGATGCCGGGACGTACCCTTCACTTATTTCAAGCAGAACCCCAGGGTAGTCTTCCCTTTTCAGATCCGAATGTCCGCCCACCATTTTCGTGAGACAGTGATCTTCACACCACTATAAATAGTATAAAAGAAATTACAACCTCGTCAGTTCTCTGGATTTTCCATCCTTGCCCTAATGATTTCACCCAAGAGTAGTCGCGCTAGAAAAACAGCCACCTCCAGCAATTAGACGTTGGTTCCCGAAAACCAGAACTCTCAACTGGTGTTAATCCCACCTTTAAATTCATTTCATCAATAGAAACACCATCGGTCGCTACAACACAATACCTTTCTTTTATTTCTCTTTGATTCATTGTAAATTTAATAATTCAAACTCAATTGAGGAAACGGTGAGATTATCTTTCTCTTTCAATCGGAGTTACAATTACCTGACTACTATTTTCGGCTTTGAATAAAATCTTATCAAATATACATTTCTTCAATTGATTCGAAACGAAACCCGTGATATAGGCTACAGTATTCATTACATAATCTGCTAAACACCAATCTGAATTTGTGACATTATGGAGCTCCAGTGTTTTGTTTTATTTTATGTAAAAGTTCTATATACTCTGAACTTTCTTGCAAGTCTTCAAAATTTTCATTTTTGTCAAGCCACCACTATTGCATTACAATATTGGAACCAAGTAGATGAACATTACTACCACGGCACCAGGATATCCGGTCTCCACTTCCGGTCTAGCTGTAGATGTGCATCCGGTGCATGAGCTCGTCCTTATCAGTTTTGAAAGGATGTAGGTGATAAGGATTTTATTTTATTTGTAAAGAGTATACAGGGTGTGTATAAAAAGTGTGTCACATGTACAGAGTCACGTGACTAACACATGACAGCATGGCGACCATAAGGACCAGCTGTCATGGCGGGCATAAGGACCAGCTGTCATGGCGACCATAAGAACCAGCTGTCATGGCAACCATAAGGACCAGCTGTCATGGCGACCATAAGGACCAGCTGTCATGGCGGGCATAAGGACCAGCTGTCATGGCTACCATAAGAACCAGCTGTCATGGCAACCATAAGGTCCAGCTGTCATGGCGACCATAAGGAACAGCTGTCATGGCGGGCATAAGGACCAGCTGTCATGGCGACCATAAGAACCAGCTATCATGGCAACCATAAGGTCCAGCTGTCATGGCGACCATAAGGACCAGCTGTCATGGCGACCATAAGGACCAGCTGTCATGGCGGGCATAAGGACCAGCTGTCATGGCGACCATAAGGTACAGGTTGCTTCGTGTAGGTGTCACCATCAAGTGACAGCTGTCATGGTGACCATAAGGTCCAGCTGTCATGGCGACCATAAGGTCCAGCTGTCATGGCGAGCATGAGGTACAGCTGTCATGGCTACCATAAGGTCCAGCTGTCATGGCGACCATAAGGTACAGATGTCATGGCGGACCCAAGGTACAGACTGCTTCGTGGAGGGGGCTCCGCCACCTCTAGGAAGCAATCTGTACCTTTGGTCCAAAGGTACAGGCTGCTTCATGGAGATGTCACCACCACGTGACAGCTGTCATCGAAGGTACAGAATGCTTCGTGGAGATGTCGCCACCACGTGACAGCTGTCATGGCGACCCTTGGGTACAGGCTGCTTCATGGAGATGTCGCCACCACATGACAGCTGTCATGGCGGACCAAAGGTACAGGTTGCTTCATGTAGGTGTCACCACCACGTGACAGCTGTCATGGTGAGCTAAAGGTACAGGCTGCTTCATGGAGATGTCGCAACCACATGACAGCTGTCATGGCGAACCAAAGGTACAGGTTGCTTCGTGTAGGTGTCACCACCACGTGACAGCTGTCATGGTGAGCTAAAGGTACAGGCTGCTTCGTGTAGGTGTCACGTGACAGATGTCATGGCGGACCGAAGGTACAGGCTGCTTCGTGTAGGTGTCACCACCACGTGACAAAGACTGCTTCGTGGAGGTGTCGCCACCAGTTCGACTCGTCCGACTCATGCGACTCGTACGATTTTGAAATCACATGATCTGTCACGCGGTGAGATATGGTGTCTGTCACTTCGACGGAGTGTCTGTCACAAGGTGTCATGGTGGCTATCACGTACCATAGAGCTGAAGGTTACAGAGCTAACCCAACTCAAAACCATAGAGCATCATGGTTTAAAGAGTTGTCATGATGTCTGTCACGTGAGGTCTTCATCGAGGTGTCATGTCGCGTCTTGGAGGGTGTGACGTGGTGGATCCATGAAGCATCTGTCACGCGAACTGTCAAGACGGATCTATGAATGTCAACCATAGCTTTATAGGTATCAAATGAAAAGTCTTGATATGCAGAATGTTAATTTTATTGAATTGAAGATCATACGATCATAGTTTACCAACGGTGATGACGTCACGGGAGGCATTCATTGTTCCAATCCGGCGACCATAGTTTACGAACGAGGATGACGTCACTGCTTCGAACCGATGACAGTAACTGATTCAACCCGGCGACCATAGTTTACGAACGATGATGACGTCACTGCTTCAAGCCAATGACAGTAACTGATTCAAGCCGGCGACCATAGTTTACGAACGATGATGACGTCATCATCGTTCACGAACTATGATGGGCTATTGAGGAATAAAATGTGAATAATCATAATGATTGTATTACATTCATGCACATGTTTTTTCGCATGATTCAACACATGCTTTAACATTCAGACAAGTGTTTCAACATTCAGACACGTGTTTCAACATTCAGACACGTGTTTCAGCATTCAGACACGTGTTTCAGACACGTGTTTCAACATTAAGACACGTGTTTCAACATTCAGACACGTGTTTCACCATTCAGACACGTGTTTCAACATTCAGACACGTGTTTCAGACACGTGTTTCAACATTCAGACACGTGTTTCAACATTCAGACACGTGTTCCAACATTCAGACACGTGTTTCAACATTCAGACACGTGTTTCAGCATTCAGACACGTGTTTCAGACACGTGTTTCAACATTAAGACACGTGTTTTAACATTCAGACACGTGTTCCAGCATTCATACCTATTTAACATGTATTTGATACCTGATTTTGACAGAAGCGTAGAAGCACCTAACCGCGTGATCAGACATACACAATATAACATCATCATCTAGTATATAAACAAATGCTTATTAACATATGTTCCAGTATGATTTCGATTCGCCTTCAGGCATGATGAAGATTGTTAAGCAAAAAGACTCGTTGAGTATTATGAACTTAGGGTCAAGCAATGAGAATGTTGAACAACCTTCAACGTCACAGTTCTTTGCTGTCTAATACTCTACGAACAATAATCTGTGGTCCAAGTAATTGTGGGAAAACAAATGTGATGTTATCTCTATTGTTAGATGCAAACGGTCTGAAATTTGAAAACGTGTACATATATTCAAAGTCTTTACACCAACCAAAATACCAGTTACTAAAGGAGACATTGAAGAAAATTGAGGGGCTTGGATATTTTCCTTGTACCGAAAGTGATGAGGTCATAGACCCCACAGCAGCGAGGCCTAATTCAATCATAATATTCGATGACGTGATGTTTGAGAAACAGGAGAAAATTCGTGCTTATTTTTCAAGAGGGAGACACAACTCAATTGATAGTTTCTATCTTTGCCAGTCTTTTGCTAAATGTCCAAAACATGGATTGCGCGACAATGCCAATTGCTTGATTATTTTCAAACAGGATGAGCTCAATTTGAAACATATATTCACCGATCATGTAAGTACCGACATGTCACTCGAAAAATTCAAAGAGATATGTAGCGTATGTTGGAAAGATAAATATGGATTCCTTATGATAAACAAAGACTGTGATATGAACAAAGGACGTTATCGCAAAGGTTTTGATAGTTATATATACATCTAACATGTATATATACTTTCATTTGAAATAGACAACCCGCTCAGCATGGACGTGGGTGTGAGTAACATGCTTAAGGAAAAACAACAATTGAAGAAAAAAATTTGGGAGTTAGCAAACGTTGTGAGGAAAAAATATATGGCTGTGAAATTGGGTAAAGCTGAAAATGATGAGGTTCTAGATAATATGTTCAGGAATGTATCTAAACCTCTGGAGAAAATTGCGAAAAATGCTGAAATAATCAAACAAAATTCGTTGATTAAACCTAAAAGTATTGTTTCTACAGCAACACAAATGGAGAACATACCAATCCCAAATATTGTAACTGAAGGGGAAGAGTTCGTATATAACCCCCAAAATACTGAGGAGGATGTGTTTACCCTCGAACCTACTATCGATCAGATTCGTGAATAATTCAGAAAACATAAGAAAGATAATGCAGAGGCTACAGAGGAGTTTCTGCAACAATACCCCACATTAGCACGTTATTACTTGGAAGGATTCCTATTGGATGATGATGTCAAGAAATACGATGATAGAATGGGATTGCAATATAATTCAACTTTAGACAAATGGTTCATGGGTAATCAACCTATAGAAATTGATAGTGAGAGTAATATAATTATCAAGGGTATTCCGTTCAAGGGTACCACAGGACTGTATAATTTGATATTTTACAGAGATGTTCTACCTGATACTTACACTGTGGAAGATGGGAAAAATTACAGTCAAATGATGGAAATGACTAGTGCCCATAGACGTAATAACGATCCAGCTGATCGAATAAGAAACATTGTAAAATACAAAAATGTACTGAAACCTTTAATTAATTCCATGAAAAAACCCAGAGCCAAAACATACACTGGAAGTGCATATATCAAAAATGATATGCTTGAATATAACGAGAAACCTATCGAATATGTTTATTGGGATGACGTTAACGAAATTGTGGATAGACCTGAGACTTCTTGTTGCATCCTCGCATGCAGGTAACCATAATCATCACAATGAGATAATCTCTATAATAGAAGAATTGATAGAGGCAGGGGTAATTGAACAAAAACCAGGTGTAAGACAAATTCATCACAGTTATAAAGATGGTTTCAATGGATAAGTTTGGCAGAGTCTCCTCTTCCATGTGGATATATGATACAAATGTATTTAATAATAATTTCAAACAAGTTCACGGACAAGGATTATTCCTAACGAGCGATGGAAGTTATGATATGGAAAATCGTAGATTGTGCAACGTAAAATCACCGAATGATGATGGAGATGTTGCAAATAAAGTATATGTTGATACATTAACACACAAACTGAATCTGAAAACGGAAACCAGTCTTAAATATACCTTCAATGTTAGGGTTGATAATTTGATCAAAGATATCAACAAGGATCTGGATGAACATAACTTAACGAATGACAAGGTTATTCTCAACATTGATAAACATCTGATGGACATTCAGAATAAATATAATGGAATGGGGATCTATATAAAATCAGAGTATAAAACAATCAGTGATAGTGTGAGGGAAAACAGAAATGAATTGAAAGAGATCAATAACACATTTAACAGTGTGAACATGCGTCTAAATGACATTACTAGTAAAGTGGAGGCGTTAGAACGACGGATGACATCTGTGGAACCTTCTAAGAAGAGACCCTCATCATCCACAACAACAAAGCAGGGCTCTGTGGAACGTATATCTCCAAATCCTGTGAATATACCCAAAAAATTAATTCTACACTAGATTTCCACATTGATAAGATGAGTAGAGAACAAGTTGTGCATGAGCTTCATAAGCCGAGTAGGAAGAATTTCAAACAACGCAGAACAATCATAAAAGGTTTGGATGATTTGTGGCAAATGGATCTGGCAGGAATGGGTAATTACGCTCGTGAAAATAGAGGATTCAAATACATTTTGATTATGATCGATTGTTTCTCGAAATTTCTATGGACACGCCCGCTGAAAACGAAATCAGCCGAAGAGGTTCGGAAAGCGGTCAGTTCTATATTGCTAGAAGGACATCGTAAGCCTAGGAATCTACAAAACGATCAGGGAAAAGAATTCTTCAATAAACACTTTAACGATCTAATGAAGAAACATAATATCAATCATTATAATACGTATAGTGTAAAAAAAGCAGCCATTGCTGAACGTGTCATTCGAACATTAAAAGAATCGCTCTACAAACATTTCAGTCTTAGCGGGAAATACAAATGGCTTGATATACTTGAAGAAACCACAGAAAAATATAATAAACGTAAACATAGTACTATAAATATGGCTGCAATAAAAGTGACGAAACAGATTGAAAGCGAGATATTGAAGCGATCCTACTCACACATCAAGTTAGCTCTGCCTCACAAATACAACGTTAGAGATGTGGTACGAATAAGTAAGGCTAAACATATTTTTGAGAAGGGATTTACGCCCAATTGGAGTACGGAATTATTTAAAATCATCAAAGTAAAAATTACCAACCCGGTCACATATCTACTAGAAGATATGACCAACGCACCAATCAGCGGCTGTTTCTACGAGGAAGAATTACAGAAAACAAAACAACCCGATGTGTATTTAGTCGAAAAAATATTACGAAAGAGGAGGGGTCAACAGTATGTGAAATGGTTGGGTCTAGATAATAATCACAACAGTTGGATCAATAATTCGGATCTCGTTCGATGAATCCATCATTGACCATTTGGAGATTATTAGGAACAAACAATTAGCTGGAATATTATTGACTCGAGGGTATGGTTATTATACAATGAATCCATCATTAACCATTCGGAGATTATTACGAACAAACAAATAGCTGGAATATTATTGACTCGAGGGTATGGTTATTATAATAGAACAAAATTCCGTGAATATGAGGGTGAATCAAGAGTGAAGATTATAATATTTGAAACATATATTGTTAAGATTATACTTAAGTCTTTTGTATTGAGAAAATTTTGAAATTAATAAAAAATATTATTTTGAGATCTTTGGTCTTTCTCCCTCCCCTCGTTAAATAACGGTGCAATCTTGAATTTTCATCAGTCTGTATGGAAGCGTACGTAGGAGAAGGTGTTCTCAATACGCTTATAAACAAGCTCCTGTTTGAACTTCATATTCCTGGTTATCAATTCTGTGGTCCCGGTACAAAATTAGAAGAACGGTTGAGAAGAGGAGATTCAGGTATCAATCCACTCGATAAAGCTTGCCGCCAACACGATATTTCATATCTGCGAAACGCTAGTTTGGAAGGACGTCACGAGGCGGATAAAATATTAGAGAACGCTGCTTGGCAACGTGTCAAATCTAAAGACACAAAATTTGGAGAAAGGATTGCCGCTTTCGGTGTAAATAAAATTATGAAGGCAAAGAGGAAATTGGAAATGGGTATGAGAAAGAAGGTTGGGTTCGGAAGTGCAATTGTCGATGGGGTGAGAAAAGTTATGAAGAATAAGTTTGACTCATCCAATCTGAAGAAAACATCCCAAACAGCGTTGAAAGTTGCACGAAAACAATTCAAAAAAGCAGGTGGTCGGAAAAATGTTCGGTTACCAAGAGTAATTCCTATTCCAAAGACTGGAGGATTTCTACCATTTTTAATACCTCTGTTTGCCAGCTTATCAGCTGCTGGAGCATTGGCGGGGGGTGGTGCAGGCATCGCTAAGGCCGTCAACGACAGCAAAGCAGCTCGGAAAACCTTGGAGGAAACGGAAAGACATAATAAAACAATGGAAGCTATAGCTTTGGGGAAACAAGGATATGGTCTATATTTGAAAAAGTATCGCAAAGGTCTTGGTCTATATTTAAATAAACATCCAAAAAACTGTCAGTAAACCTACCCAGAAGACCTCTGACCGATCTCGATCTACGAAAACTAGCAAAAGCTCTGAAAATTCCCCATTTTAGAGGAGTATTTATGCGTGATGAACTGCCATCCAACGGACCATGGAAAAACGAGCGTGGAATAGTTAATTTAGATAGCTCGGACAATGGAGGCACTCACTGGGTTGGGTTTAATAAAGTCGGTGATACAGTTTTATATTATGATAGTTTTGGCAATTTACGCCCCCCTCGCGAACTAGTGGATTATTTCAAAAAGTGTAAGATATTATTCAATCACGATAATTTTCAACAATATAACACTTATAATTGTGGTCAGTTATGTTTAGATTTCCTCTCTAACTCTTCAGTTGTGCTCGACTAACCCTGCATTTATTAGTATATAAATAGATTGTTGGTAAAGTTTGCATCAATCATGTCTCAGACGTTCACTATCACGGGTAAGAGCTCCCGCTTATCTGTAGATTTCCACCCACCTATAGAACTAGATCCTCATTCATATTATTCTATCGCACTTGTTGGCTTGCATACGTACAATAGCATTCCGAACATTAAAGAAGGTTTTAATAAATTTTATTATAAAAATGTGAAGGGAATTTTATAACTCCGTTGAGTATAAAATAAAATTATTTATTTTATTAAAAAAGGTACAAATTATATTTCCAAATAGGTATCAACAGATTGAATTATATGTCAAGACTGAATTAAATTCATATTAAAAAATGTATGTTATAAAAAGAAACATATAAGATAAGCGAATTGCTGACGAAGATCCATGGAGTGTCGGATTCCGCACAATACGCATGGGAACGGCATCTAGGATGATGTAACTCCTCCCTTCCTAGAAGGAACCACACAAGGTGTGAGTCGGTCATTCATCTCCATAGTTCAATGTTTGGAGTGGAATGATGTTTTTGGGTGGTTCGGCGGCCTGTTTGGTTGATGGCGGCATCGTGTTTTGATTGGAACGTTCGAGTTTGTAAAAACGCGCAATTCCATATATTAATAAAATAAGGACGATTCCATATAGAGGTAAAGTCCAGATGTGGGTTGAGTTTGTTGGTATGTTCTTTAGTGTCACTTGTTGAATTCCCTGTTGTTCTTTTTGTAATTGGTGTAGTTGGTCCAATGGTATGTTATGGATAACTAGTTCTTGTTTTGCTTTAGCAACCACCTTGGGTACTTGAACGGATGGCAGTAGCAGTGGTTGTCCTGGGATGGTTCCCTCATTGTTTGTATATATATTGTTTGGTGTCTGGAAGCTGCAACCGGTGGGTACTTCGATTAAGTAGGTGCCCTTGAGTGTTGTTAAGTCGATTTTATAACAGTTCATTTGAATTTTTGTGTCTTCAGGAAATATAGCGATGTAGTGGGTGGTGGAAATTTCTTCGATAACTTCATTTTTAATTACAACTGGAATTGGTTCACATGTTGTGGCATTCGTAATTTTTAATTGAAGTAGTTGATATGTACAGTCTGTTTGCTGTGCTTGTTCGAGTGGTTGTCCATTGGCACAATAATACATTGGGTGTGTATTTCTGCATTCGCTGTCTTGATACTGATAGTGGTCACCTTCCACAGCCAGATAAGGTTTCATTGGGATAAGGATGGTATTATCATTGGTAGGTATAGAGTAGAGATGATAGTATGAATAAGTTTCTGGATAAACAATTGAAAAATGGACTACAAAAACTATTCGATCATTGGAGTGATACGATTCGACTTCTAGAATTTCGTAATATTTGTATGTATTTGAAAAATTAACTCCAAATAACAATTTATTCGGATGGTGATGTTTAAGAAGTTTTTCAATAATAAAGTCCAGATCTTCAATTTTCAGAATACTATTATGAGCAAGTTTAAGTCTAGCAAAGGTAATGGCATTTTCTAGATTGTTCAATAATTGAAGTATGATATTAACTACGCGACCTATTTGATCGTAAGCATTTTTAGCCCATAAATAACTTTGTAGATCAAATATAGTTTCATCTAAGTCATGATTGAGTTCGTTAATTTTATCTGTTAATTGTTTTTCATTTTGTTTAATCAGGGTCAGGGTCCCATTATAATCTTCAATAATTTTGGAAGTTAATGAAATCTGTTTGTTTAAGGTGATAGCTATGTTATTCTGATTTTCTTTCAGATTGGCAATGGCTTCATCATATCTCTTACCGTCTTCGGCGTCTAAATTACCCGAGATACTTTTAAAAATTGAACCTAATCCATTTACAAGTCCTCTCTTTATTCTTTTGTTAGAGTGTAAGGAGTTGAATTTTTGTTTAGCAAGATCTAGCTCGAAAAAGATTGAATTATCTACATTTCTCAGTTCCATAGAATAGAGAATATGTTTTTTATTTATTGTGGTTTTTATGTTTTGGTATTGATGGGAGATTTTAATTAATTCCGTTTCGATAGGTTTTAAATCAAAATAATGAATGAATGTATGACAGGTAGCTTTTAATTTCGCGTTCCCCAATTTGTAAGGTAGGATACCAGGATTGGAGTCTAACTTGGTCATTTTAATTTCTTGAGCCACCTGGGTTGTCGCCATGGCGAGTAGTACCCTGCAACGTTATATGATCTTGGTTAGATAAAGGTCTTTTGAAATTATTTTTATTATAATGGTTACCGGTGGTACCAATTTGTATACCTTGGTCAGCTGTTATAACGTGGGACTTGAATCTAGGGCTTGATTTATCTCTAGCATTTGTTTTGTGGTAACCTAATTTACCGGTCTCATAAGGTAAAGGGTCGTGTCTGTCTTTGTTTTGTTTTTCTAAAGTATGTTCTTTTTGTCTGGACATTTGTTCGTTTAGATGTTTATACAGTTCTTTAGTGCATTCTCTATGTTCGTTTATGTAATTAGTAAATAATTTCTCCTTTAAGTTGATGTCGAAAGGGCTATTTGAATCTAGATGGCCATTTATGATATCTACAGGGCGTTGTTTTGTTGCGCTGTGAATGGCATGATTATAACCGAGAATCGCATAGGGCATTTGGTCCAGTATGTTCAAGTCTTTTCTGGTATCTCGAACTATTCTTAAGTGTTCTAATATTGTTGAGTGAAATCTTTCAATGATACCGTTTGAGTTAGGGTTTAAGGGTGTGGTATAGTGAACTTTGATTTTATGCAGTAACGCAAAATCATTCATAATATTGTTCTTAAGTTCTGATCCATTATCCAAAGTTAATAATTTTGGTGAGCCATGATGAGTCATGAAAGTTATGAAAGCTTTTGTAACATGGATAGCCGTTGCTGCTGTTAGTGGATAGGCCTGGGCATATTTCGAAAATGCATCTATTATGGTTAAGAACTTTTGATTTTTTATTGTGAAAGTATCTGCATGTACTATCTCGAAAGGTTTACTCGGAGTTGGTGTCAATTCTAGTTTTTGTTTCGGTGGGTTTCGATCATATTTCATTCGTTGACACAATTCACAGTTATTGATGTATTTAGTTATAGTTCCTCGAACATTAGGCCAATAATATCTTCGTTTCAATTGAGTTTCTGTTTCGATTATTCCGCGGTGATTGGTTTTCCCTTCATGACACAGTTTAATAATTTCGATTCGCGAATTTGTTTTTATAACGTCCTCTAATATATTATTACAAAGTACAAGTTTTAGAGCAGAATTTCTAAATGTTTCTTTAAGTACTCTACAAAATCTTGGGATCAGTTCTTTTTTATCTATATTAATGGCAAATGTTTTGTTAGTTGCCGTTAGTTCTTTAAAAGTGTTTATTATTTCGGTATCAAAATTACTTTCGGAAATTTGAATACTTGTTCTTATTTTATTTTCAAATAATCGTGTTATTCTTGGTACGCCTGGAGAATGTAATACAATTTTTAGAAACAATTGGTTTTGAAAATTATTAATTGGTGTTTCAGAAATAGGAATTTCGAGTATAGGGTTCTCATGGCTGGTGTGTATAGTTTCGTTATCGTCATTTTCATTGTTTTCACCATTTTCGGAACTAACGTCATTCATGTCGGGTGTTTCGTTTATAGTTCCTACTATAGAATCGGTATCTACATTGTCCGAAGGCAAATTATTGTTTGTAAATTTATTGTTAAATTCAACAATGTCATTGGCGTGCAATTCATTAATTTTTATTCTACTTAATGCATCGGCATTGCTATTCTGAGAGCCTCGCTTGTAAAGGATGGTATAATCGAATTCGTCAAGTTTAAGTCGCCATCTTGTCAGTCTTGCATTTGGGTCTTTTATTGAAAAGAGCCAATGAAGAGGCTTATGGTCCGTATAAATGAAAAACTTTCTTCCGTATAAGTATGGACGGAAATATTTCGTCGCCCACACAATCGAAAGGAGTTCCCTTTCTATCGTGCTATAATTTTGCTCGGCTTGATTGAGAGTTCTTGAGGCATAAGCTATGGGTCTATCACGACCAACTGGTCCTTGTGATAAAATTGAGCCGATGGCAAATTGACTAGCATCTGTGGTGAGGTTAAAAGGTTGAGTAAAGTCAGGGTATCGTAGGATAGGGTCATTGGTTAAGAGTTCTTTACAAGTTTCGAAACATCGGATGTATTCTGAGTTCAGATCTATTTTCGATCCTTTTTTCAAGCAAGTTGTCATAGGTTTCGTGATTTTGGCAAAATCGGGAATAAATTTTCGATAATATCCCAATAGGCCTAAAAATCCTTTGATCTCTTTAGTTGATTTTGGGATAGGAAATTTACTAATGGCTTTAATTTTGTCAGGGTTAGGCTTCACTCCGTCCGTTGTGATTATGTGACCTAAATAGGCTGTTTCCTTTTTTAAAAATTCCGATTTATCAAGCTGAATTTTAAAGTTGGATTCGCGGAGGCGTTGAAATACCTTCTTTAAGTTGACCATATGTTCTTGCAAAGAAGTTGAGAAAATTATGATATCATCAAGATATACTAGACAAATTATGTTTTGCAATCCCTGTAGGATGTTATCCATGACCCGTTGAAAGGTGGCAGGAGCATTCTTTAAGCCAAAAGGCATACGTAAATATTCGTAATGTCTGTTTTCAACGTTAAATGCTGTTTTCTGAACATCATCAGGGTGCATTTCGATTTGGTGAAATCCACTAGCCAAATCTAACGTGGAAAAATAATTGCATTTGCCTAATTTATCGAGAACGTCAGTTATATTTGGTAAAGGATATCTGTCATCAATGGTTTTTTCGTTTACTTTACGATAATCTACTACAATGCGCCATTTCTTTTTACCGGATGCATCTGCCTTTTTGGGAACTATCCAAATAGGAGAGGACCAAGGTGAACAGCTTGGTCTGATAATGTTTTGTTGGAGCATATCTTGAATTTGTGAATTAACTTCCGCTTTATGAATAAAAGGGTATCGGTAACTTTTTTGATGCACGGGAATTTCATCGTGTGTCTTTATTTGATGTTTTACTTGATTGGTGAACGTTAACGAATTTTTCTTCAAGTGAAAAATATCAGAGTATTTTCTACAAAGGGAAAGTATTTGCTCTCTTTCTTCTAAATTCATGTGGTCAGTTCTAATCAAATAATCAATGTCTTGTTGGTCGTTAAGGCCATTTATTTCATTTATATTCATGTGGTAACACTCAAAGTTATGTTGAACTAGATCAGTTTTGATTGGGTATAGTAAAGTAAAATTTGTTTCGTCCGAAGAGTTGTTATATATTTCGACGTTGGCCCATCCATTTGTTGAAACAGTCAAAGTTTCTGGGATAGTACAATTTTGAATAATTTGCGGCGGAACTAAAATTTCACCTGATGGAGTCGTTACTGGAATTTTGATTTGTGATAAAGTATTGCCTGGTAACAGTTTTTCTAGAATCACGGTAGGGTTTGCGTTAAAATATTTAATAGGTATGTTGACATTAGGTGTAATAAATTGCAGGTTGGGAAAGTCCAATTGAGCGCTTAGTAAATTTATAAGGTCTATTCCTAAAAGTCCGTCAAATATGTTATGAAATTTGTAAGCATAAAATTTCAGATTTCTTTCTACATTAAGTTCTTTAAAAGCGGGTATTGTTACTGACGTATCATGCTTTGAGGAAGCAAAAGATGTAGAGACAACAAATGGGTCGTACTTTTTGAAATTTGCGAAATGTTTATTTATTATTTGTGGATCGAGGAAAGATTTCGTTGCACCTGTGTCTATTAATAATTTTAATGGAGGATTGCTGATGTTAAGATAAGGTAATCGTCTTTTGTCGAATGAAGTATTGAATTCAATCAAGTATCCTGTATCGGAGGGTTGCTCGACTGAAAATCCTCAGGTTCTTCATATATATCGCGTTCAGAGGTATCATATTCGTATTCAGCCTCGTTTTCAGGAGGATACTCTGAGTAATATTCGTTGGGAATGTCATTTTGTTCCGTATTGTACAGTTCTTCAGAGCGCCAATTTTGAACTGGGGCTTGAAACTGCGGTCTAGTAGTAGACGTGAGTTGTCTTGAATTAATGCTCATTGGTGTAGGTTTTAACTGGTTTGAGCTTGAATTTGGGTTTGATTTCCACACATTTTTTTGTTTTCTAAAAACTTGCTGATTAGTTAAAAATGTTTGTGGTGCTTGGACTTGTCTTTGTTGAATATTAACCGGCCCTGTAGGAAATGGGGGTTTAGACTGAAAATTCTGATTTTGATAGGCAGAATGAGATGAGTGAGCATTTTGTGAATGAAAATTTGGATTGAAGTTTTGTTTTTGAGGTGGAACATTCGGTCCGGAAAAATTTTGATTTGCAAAATTGAAATTGCCCTGTTTAACAGGATTCCTTCTAACGGTTTGCATCGAAGAAGATTGATGAGGAAGATATGAATTTTGTAAATATTTGATATTGTCTTCCTTTCTTATAAAATTAATTGCATCTAACATAGACGTAGGCTCTTTCGTGCGTACCATTATACCATAGGGATTTCGCAACCCTGCTAGAAATACTTCAAGTCCCTGTTGGTTATACATATTTTGTTTGAATTTGCGTACGTTTACGTCATTTTCATGAATTGATAAATAATTAGATATTGTATTCAAAATTTTTCGAACTCTATCATGAAATTGGTATGGAGTTTCGTTTGGGAACTGTCTGAGGTTATTTAAATCTAGAGACAAACAGCTTTCATTTCTGGGGTCACTAAAATTTCTAATAAGAATATCTCGTATTTCTTGAATAGTTTCTGCACAGCTAATATTAATGACTTCTCTTGCATTACCTTTTAGTTTGCTAATGATTGTACGAAATATTATTACATTTTGATAATTATTTGGATTTTGCTGGTCATAAAAATGCTTCAGAATACTTTCAATACTTTCTAAAAAGAAGTTTAGTTCGTTCATATTTCCATCGAAATCTGGTATGGTTTCTGCATGAACTTTTAGAAAATTTGGAACTTGAGACATGTTGTTTGAATCGATTTCTTCGATAATTACTTCTGATTTGAAAATGTTATTTACTTCGTTAAAATAATCGGTTTCGGGTGAACCAGAAATATTTTCTGATAAGGTGAAAGTGTTTAAACTATCAACTAATGAATTAATATCTAACTCTAGATGGTCTTCACGTTCACAAAAGGAAGAGGAGAAACTAGAGGAATCTGACATATGAAAGGAACTTACAGTACGATTATCTCCATTGATTTCGGCACTGCTAAATCCTTGGAACTGCTAATCCTTTGGAAAAATATTGATTTTCTTTCCACTCCACTTAAACGTAGGAGTTACTCGCGATTGTTACTTAACTATTAAAATAGAAAAGTTATCTGAGAAAGATTCTTTGTAACAATCCTGCATCGACTGCGCCAATTTTATAACTCCGTTGAGTATAAAATAAAATTATTTATTTTATTAAAAAAGGTACAAATTATATTTCCAAATAGGTATCAACAGATTGAATTATATGTCAAGACTGAATTAAATTCATATTAAAAAATGTATGTTATAAAAAGAAACATATAAGATAAGCGAATTGCTGACGAAGATCCATGGAGTGTCGGATTCCGCACAATACGCATGGGAACGGCATCTAGGATGATGTAACTAGGGTGAGGAAGAAGTAGTAACTATACCTACGGGGTCCTACGAGTTGACAGACATCGAGGATTTCATACAAAGTGCAGTTTGTGGGATAGGAGTGAAGCAAGAAGAACGTGACAGGAAATTATCAATAAAATCTAACAACAACACTCTACACACAGAGCTGAAGAGTGATTTTGAAGTGAATTTTATTCCTAAAGATAGTATAAGCGAACTGTTGGGATTCAGCAAAAAGAAATTGACATCTCGCGAACTACACGTATCTGATCGACCTATAAACATAATCAAAGTTCAAACAATACGTGTTGAGTGTAACTTAACCGCAGGAGCATATTATAACAATAAGATAGCTCATACGATATATGAGTTCTCACCTCTTGTACCACCTGGGTTTTCCATTGATATAGAGCCGAAGAATCTTATTTATCTACCGGTCATCAGCAAGACGTCCTTCGATAACATCACGCTGAATATTTTAGATCAGAATTGGAAACCGGTAAATTTTCGTGGAGAAGAAATTATTATACGATTGGAATTGAGAAAGATCGTTAGGGATTATACCTCACAACAATAAATAATAATCCAATACTCACCACCACTCATTATATGAAAGGAATTCAACTGAGAAGGTTGCAGTAGCCATCACTTGAGAACATGGGTTTGGATTTCAGCAATAAAAGGCATCTCCATAGTGGTCATCAGTCATTATCTACAACGAGCTCGAGGGAGAAGGTTGCTTCTGCATCACTATCATTGGAAAATATCAATTTTTTGAAGTCCCTTGGTTACAATGTCGGAAAAACTTCAAATATTCAACGAGCGAAACTTCAATGAAGACATCATCCGAGAATAAACTCATACCTACTATCCCCACACAACATCTTTTGGCAACAGCGATGAAATTGAGATATTAATCAATCAACAAGATGTGTTGGTAGATTTGGCCTCGTCTGCTTTATTCATCGAGGCAGAATTCCAGCCAGAAGCAAGTGGTGATGGTGAATGTAAACTAACGAATAATTTCGGAGCGTTTCTCTTCGAATATATCAGTTATGAATTGAATGGAAAAGAGATAGACAAAGTACGTGATCCTGGTATTGTCAGCACCATCAGAGCTTATCTAACATATGCCAAACATGAATCTATACCTCTAGCTATTTCTGGATGGTCATTTAAGGATGTATTGAGTTCAGTCTACAATAATAAAATCAATTTATGGATACCGTTGAATTTTCTACTAGGCCTATTCATTGACTATAACAAAGTTTTGAGTGGAAAACATAAGCTGCGCTTGATAAGGTCTCGAACCGATAACGATTGCTATACTAATAGCACAGGCACGAAAACGGCTAAAATAAATGTGAAGACGATAGCATTAAAAGTGCGACATGTGTTTCCAAGTGATCAAGTTAAATTTCAAATGTTGGGGAATTTGAGTGCTGAGAACCCTATTTTGATTCCATTCCGTAGTTGGGATCTGCATGAAAATCCGTTGATGAAGGAGAGCACTCGTGACATTTGGGCTGTTAAAACTTCAATGAATTTGGGACGACCCAGATATGTGATTCTAGCTTTCCAAACTGATCGAAAAAATAATCCTGTTAAGCACAGTGCATATTTCGATAATATAAACTTGCTAAATGTTAAATTATACTTGAATTCAGAGTGTTATCCATATGAAGCAATGAAATTGAATTTCACCGACCAGCAATACGTGGAAGCATACCAGATGTACTATGATTTCCAGAAATCATTTTCAAATAAAATAATAAGCGAACCCATGTTAGATTATATAGCATTCAAGAATAGAGCAATTTTTGTGATTGACTGTTCAAAACAAAACGATGCTATAAAGTCATCAACAGTTGAAGTCAAACTAGAGATGGAAAGTTTCCTGAATTTCCCCAAAAACACCAGGGCTTATTGCATCATCATTAACGATCGTATAATAGAGTATACTCCGATTACAGGATCAGTTCGGAATTTGGTGTGAAGAACCAGGTGATGAATCATAATGTTATAATTTTAGTTCTAAATGATGTACTATCAAAATGTATCTTTCCCAATAAATGTTATTATTATTATTATATTTGATATTTTATTTCTCAAACGGTAGGTGGTGATGTAAACATCCGACGATCATAGTTTGTAAACTATGGTAGTCGGTTGTTGGAAATGAAACAAATTGAAACAACTAGTGACGTTATCAGTCAGTTATCAACGTTTGCAATGACATCGAAACGGAGAGTTACCCCCCACCCTCACTATTCACGTTCACGTTCTCACGTATGTAAGAGAGAATCATTTCAGAAAATGTTCAGTTATAAAAATGAACTTAGCAGCGTGCGTTCGTGATTCAAATGTGGCTACATGGTCCACCAACAATTTTATTAAGTTGACAGTTAATGAAGTGTGTCTAAAATTTGGGATCGATATAAGAAACGATAAAAGAAACTATTTATTTTGGAATATTCAACTAAACCAACGCGTTCTGATGAATGAAGATCTATTGGATTGGTTAGGTTATCGCGGCAAAAAATATAATGCTAAAAAGGGTGTTATAACAAGATTGTTGAGGAAAAACCCGCATATACACCATTTAGAAATTTGTGATAAGACTGATGCACGAAAGAAATATTATGTTCTAGATGCTATTGATTTCGAATCATTATTGATGCAAATGCGAACTCCTAAAGTCATCGAGTTACGTGAACTGTTTTCGTTAATGAAATTTATTATGATGAAATATTGTGAGTACGAGAAATTCTATGAACAACAAGAACGTCAAAGAGCTGAGGAACGTGAATGTTTTGCGAAAGAACGATCTCAACGCTTATCTCAACAAATTCAAATGAATGTTATCACCTTACGGAATAACATTGCACCAAATATTGTTCCACCTCCTATAAATTTCGGAAAGAGACGAAATTTAGGTAATTACTTTGTTTTTTATAATAAAATTTATATAATATATATTATTTAGGATTATATCGAACATCGAATGATATGAGACCAGAATGGTACCTAATGCGTCGACAGGAGGATGGTTGGCTGATGCCGACAGAAAATTACAAAATCGAGGAATGCGATTAATACGTAAATGGTCTAACATATCTCATGCTATCGATATTGGTAACGAAGTGAAACAGAATTTCCGCCGCGATTTGAAATGGTATGCAAGAGGAAATATTATTCATGCCGCAGAAGAAGAGGGGGGTGAACAATTGATTAGTGATATCAACATCGAGTCATTGATAGAATGTGTTATCAATCACAAAAATAAAGCTTATGAACTAGCAAATGATAATGTCAATATATTATTATAATTATCATTCCTTTTGTTTTATTAAAACACTTATATCTTCATACAATCATTTATTTACATGGTAAATAGCCTTCTTTACATATTTAACAAACATTTTCAACATTAAAACTGATAAAGAAGATAAAATTGCATACAAAATTGCGAAAATTTTAGAAATTTCTTCGTCTAGTGAGGATGATGTACGTGTGGATGGTGTTGATATTGTCTTTTGTATGACATGTGGTAAACATGATGATTGTTGGAGCAATTGCCATTCAGCCATATCTCCCTCACTCCGATCAAAGAATAAAAGTTTAAGTTTATAATGTATGGTGGTACGATTATCTTGAGGAATGTTGAATGCGAATACCTCTAATTGATTATCGTTGATTTTTCTAAAATTCATCGGAATCCATTCGGTACGGTTACACCCCCCACCACCATCGGTTGCAACATCCTTCAGACAAATATAAATGCGCTCAACGTGTTGGGGAACGTTCGCGTATAGAATACCATTCAGAATTGTGGTTAGAATCACGAAATTTGTTTTTAACATCCCCACTCCCATCATTGTCTTCACTTTTTGCACTTGTAAATGTATTCAACAGTCTTATAACTTTTATTTTATCTTCGTAAAAATTCAAGTCTCTTCTTAGTTCATGAACTTTCTCCACAAATTTTCTAAGTATACGTGTGTATTCTTCAAAAGATATATGCATAATGACACATTTACAAACTTACTGGATATCTTTATCATAACCTCCAACTATTCACATTTACACATAGAGTATCATTATTATTACTCGCATTTCATTCTTCATCTGACCATCATAGTTCGTGAACGATGATGACGTCATCATCGTTCGTAAACTATGGTCGCCGGGTTGAATCAGTTACTGTCATTGGCTTGAAGCAGTGACGTCATCATCGTTCGTAAACTATGGTCGCCGGGTTGAATCAGTTACTGTCATCGGTTCGAAGCAGTGACGTCATCATCGTTCGTAAACTATGGTCGCCGGATCGGAACAATGAATGCCTCCCGTGACGTCATCACCGTTGGTAAACTATGATCGTAGGATCTTCAATTCAATAAAATTAACATTCTGCATATCAAGACTTTTCATTTGATACCTATAAAGCTATGGTTGACATTCATAGATCCGTCTTGACAGTTCGCGTGACAGATGCTTCATGGATCCACCACGTCACACCCTCCAAGACGCGACATGACACCTCGATGAAGACCTCACGTGACAGACATCATGACAACTCTTTCAACCACCATGATGCTCTATGGATTTGAGTTGGGTTAGCTCTGTAACCTTCAGCTGTATGGTACGTGATAGCCACCATGACACCTTGTGACAGACACTCCGTCGAAGTGACAGACACCATATCTCACCGCGTGACAGATCATGTGATTTCAAAATCGTACGAGTCGCATGAGTCGGACGAGTCGAACTGGTGGCGACACCTCCACGAAGCAGTCTTTGTCACGTGGTGGTGACACCTACACGAAGCAACCTGTACCTTCGGTCCGCCATGACATCTGTCACGTGACACCTACACGAAGCAGCCTGTACCTTTAGCTCACCATGACAGCTGTCACGTGGTGGTGACACCTACACGAAGCAACCTGTACCTTTGGTTTGCCATGACAGCTGTCATGTGGTTGCGACATCTCCATGAAGCATCCTGTACCTTTAGCTCACCATGACAGCTGTCACGTGGTGGTGACACCTACACGAAGCAACCTGTACCTTTGGTCCGCCATGACAGCTGTCATGTGGTGGCGACATCTCCATGAAGCAGCCTGTACCCAAGGTTCGCCATGACAGCTGTCACGTGGTGGCGGCATCTCCACGAAGCATTCTGTACCTTCGATGACAGCTGTCACGTGGTGGTGACATCTCCATGAAGCAGCCTGTACCTTTGGACCAAAGGTACAGATTGCTTCCTAGAGATGGCGGAGCCCCCTCCACGAAGAAGTCTGTACCTTGGGTCCGCCATGACAGCTGTACTTTATGGTCGCCATGACAGCTGGACCTTATGGTAGCCATGACAGCTGTACCTCATGCTCGCCATGACAGCTGGACCTTATGGTCGCCATGACAGCTGGACCTTATGGTCACCATGACAGCTGTCACTTGGTGGTGACACCTACACGAAGCAACCTGTACCTTATGGTCGCCATGACAGCTGGTCCTTATGCCCGCCATGACAGCTGGTCCTTATGGTCGCCATGACAGCTGGTCCTTATGGTCGCCATGACAGCTGGACCTTATGGTTGCCATGACAGCTGGTTCTTATGGTCGCCATGACAGCTGGTCCTTATGCCCGCCATGACAGCTGGTCCTTATGGTCGCCATGACAGCTGGACCTTATGGTTGCCATGACAGCTGGTTCTTATGGTAGCCATGACAGCTGGTCCTTATGCCCGCCATGACAGGTGGTCCTTATGGTCGCCATGACAGCTGGTCCTTATGGTTGCCATGACAGCTGGTTCTTATGGTCGCCATGACAGCTGGTCCTTATGCCCGCCATGACAGCTGGTCCTTATGGTCGCCATGCTGTCATGTGTTAGTCACGTGACTCTGTACATGTGACACACTTTTTATACACACCCTGTATACTCTTTACAAATAAAATAAAATCCTTATCACCTACATCCTTTCAAAACTGATAAGGACGAGCTCATGCACCGGATGCACATCTACAGCTAGACCGGAAGTGGAGACCGGATATCCTGGTGCCGTGGTAGTAATGTTCATCTACTGAACCATTTCTGTATTGCTAACATTTCCTGTGCTAGGTGCTTTTACTTCACAATGGACTATCAATCGTTTGAAATTACCTGGTTGTGGGTTGTTGTACCAACCCATGCTCCTTATTGTACTAAAGAATAATTCTAAATGATCTTGCTAAAACTTGTAAGTTAATATACACTCGCGAATCTTGTTCTCAATAACATAAAAATGAATTATACGAATCTTTTACGCTTTGAATGCATATTAGAAGGTCAAAAACTCTCTCTGAATTTTCAGAAGTGGAAAACCTGCCATACTGAGTTCAATAATATATTCCTCTATTTTTTCAAAATAAACAGAATACTGTTATTCAGTTTTGGAAGATAACGGCCTTTCATATATTTATTTTGCAGACCCGTTTCTTGAATTCAGCATATCAAAAAGACCGTTGAAAAACATTAAGAAGTTAGCAGTTGCTTCTACATTTTTAAACTGAGGCAACTCCCTGTCCACACATAGATATATTAATGCATCTGCAACACTTTTGCTCAACTTCTGAGTTGCTATTTTCATTTGCATTTTTTCCTTAGCAAAGTGCATATGTCGGGATCTTAGTCTAGTAGCAGCATGTGAATCTTCATTGTCATGAAATTCTACTAAGCTTTCCCAGTAATTCCAATTTATTTGATCTCTATTGGAATCACATACTTTTTTTGTGTGTTGAAATAAATTCACACCAGTTTGATCATATGGCAGTGACCGAGTAGAATATATGTATTACGTGGTACAGGATGACTGAATGCTGTCTTCAATTTTAGTGGATTAGAAAAATTAGCACCCAACTTTTCCGCCATTGTCATGTTCACCGCAACTCCATCAAATGTAAATGATGTGATTGTGGCTCCACTCTGATGAATGAACTGTAGACATCTTATAATAAGAGCAGCTTTTTCCATTGCTGAGAGCCCAGCTAACAAAAAATAACCTACAGGTAGCTTCCTTGCACCATTTAAGCAGACCATCATAAATACAAGAACTTCTTTGGCTTCTGGAAGAGTCACTCTATCCAACTTTGTGCCAATATCCACATAACCAGTGAATTTGGAACCAGTCCATTCTACTTGCCTTCCAATGGACATTTCGCCTTGCGACTAGATTGCATAAAATGCTCTCTGCAGAAACTTCCAATTCAATAGCAACCAATGGTTCCTTGTTGATTCTTGATGTTCCATCTACAGACTGGTATTACCTGAAAATAGTCACAGAATACGCAAGGGACAAAAATAAATGTCTTTCGAACATATTGTATGCTCTTGGAGAGTAAAAGGACAAAGTTAAGGGAAAATACCTTATCTTTGGGTTATATTTGTACCTGATGGATCTCTTCTCTCAAACTTTTTGAGGCAGTTCCCGAAAGTGATGACGAGACACTAAATGAAAACATGACTGAAATATATTACTAATTATTTCTTATACATTTTTATTGCATTTCATGCATATTATAATTTATTCTCAAATATATCATTGATTCTTCCATAAACAATAATTGAAAATACTTTTATAATCAACTTTATAAGGTGCTGTAAACAGCAGTTTATCTTTCAGAAGCTACATGAGACTATTCAAATTAGTAACTATTGACTGCAACCTACTCAACGTTCCCTGGAGATTTTTAACTTTCGTTTTCTGGTTTGCTCTTCACCATTCGATAGTGCATTTTCCTTTCCTTGGTAAAGAAAAATCATCACTCGTAATATCTTCCACAAAATGTTTCCTACAATGGTCTATACTTCAAAAACAAAATCCATAGTGGTGTTTGTCATTCAATAGTTGACATTCATTCGTCTCTATTCTAAAGGCATTCACAACCAAACTTAGTCTCATTTCTAAGAATAACTATATATTAACTGATTTTCATAATAATAATAATAAAAATACCTGTTTATTACCGTTTTTTGGTAGTAGATATAAGAGCAAGTTTTACTCTAAACTCGGAACTAGGACCTACATATTCAACAGGAAGATCATGAATGATGTTCAGCAATTGTTCTTCAGTTTCTGAAGCAGTGGCAGTTGTGGAAAAAGAAAAAGGGTTTTCTTGTGCGAAGTATTCGAGGATGTAAATTGAATGTAGGTATAAGTTATCTTACACGCAAGCTGTAGCGAAACACCTATTTCTTAATAAGCTATGCGTCTATTGTTTGTGAAAAATGAAAACTTACAGGATCCCTAAGGGTCCAACAACTTGCATTTTTCGCCCCTTATGTTTGAATCCGAAACATTAATTTATTAATTTATTTCAACCTTAAAGTATGAACTAAAGGCATATACTCCAACAAATCTTCGTTCGTGTGAGTGAATATAAGTTTTTATATACCTCTTTGCGGGAGGACCTTTTGAATTTTGTTCCCTAGTTCTCATCTATTTTAGGAGCTGAATTTGATTGAACATAGACTACATTGTCAGTTACTTACGACGTCTCCAATACTCGTTCAAGTCTACTAGATCTGAATCCAATTGACTTTGTTTTGGTTTCTCGGGCGCCAGACTTTTTGTTGAGGTTTACTCTTCGTTGAGGACTTCTGCTAGGGTCCTCACCACAAAGCGTTTCACAGTGCTGTCTATGATAGCCTTGTCCCAGGGTAGATTCAATGGAGTGAGCAATCAGGGGTCAATAAGGCAGATTGAATAGTATCAGTAATTGCAAGCTTTAATTGCAATTAATACTTGGCTACTTTTCGGCTACTTAACTGATGTTGCAGAAAGTTATACTTTTCGTTAAATAAACACGGAACTTCCCAATTACAGGTTTATTTATCCAGGAAGCTTTAACATTGAAAAATATTTGACTCTGTCGATGTAATAATGACTCATCCCGACCAGGGGAAGCACAAGGAAGCTCAGAAACAATAATTGCAAAGAAAACGGTCCAAGCATGCTATTTCCTTATTACAGCCTTGAAAACAAATAGTCAAGCTGGTATTATCAAAAACGGCTATTCATGCACTGATTCCTATCATCAAATTACTTATCGTGCATAGGATACTCAAACAGAGCAAGTGAAAGCAGTTATTTGAGTTGTATTGGTTCCTCTACAATACTTCCACTACACCCGCGCAATATCAGTGATCTTTTTGGTACTTTTCAATTATGGTGATTATTGAGATTTATTTATCTTGCAGTCTTTCAAGATAGTACGCGCAGAATCTCGTCAAGGTAATTGTACGACAGTGCCAGGCACTTATATGCTACCCACACATGAATTTGGCAATCATAACTCTTACTTCCGGGTAGTCGCAGTGTAAGAACTATAATTATCTCGTCAGCATACCACTTCACTTCGGAGTATACACAGCGTGTACAGTGGATATTACGAGCATACATCCCCCTTCATAGTCTACGTCCGGGTATTCACAGTGCAGCGTATAGACCCTGGCGGTGGACTATCTACGACACACCCTTATTCCCGGGTAGACGCAGTGTATGTTGGTGTGTTGTGATTCCCTTCCACTCTAATTATGCACACTCTGATACAGTACAATCATTCATAAATTCAGTAATACGTTTATCGGTACGCTATGGAAATTTGAACAAGATAAATTCATCAAGTACAATACACCAATTACACTTACTAATTGAACGATGTTTCATAATTACAAGGTCGTACCGCGACCTAAACAATGGAACTCAATGTGTTTCGCATGGGAATAACTCAGCATTGAAATTGTCTCAAAGTAGCAAAGTGGACTAATAATTCTAGCAGTTCAATTAAAATCTCGAGATCTTACCTTACATATGAAGCGTACAGCCAAATCACAGTATAGTTAGTTACTCCTGTTGAAGTACGGCAGGAAGAATCCTTGATCCTCAGGGATAGCCATGCTGAACCGGCCGGTTTCTTCAAGTCACTCGCGTTTGACGCTGTGTTATCGCGTAAGATTATTGAGAATACCTATAAGCTGATTATCATAGGCTTTTATTTAAATTTAATCAATAGGTTAATGGCATTGTGGCGGTTGCAAATTAACACGAGTGGTGTCTCGGTTAACCATTCAAAGAATACTGTCTAATAGACAATCGACAGAGCACACGTGATTGATAGGGTATGAATTTTCCACTATCGCGCAACGCGTGTAGGGAAGAATGTATAGATTCTTCTGACGCGGAAATGATTGATTGCGATACATTATCTGAAATGCTCATTGTTGGTATCACGTAGATCAAATCGGAAAAGGAGAATAAAACACTTTTTCACTTCTAATTCTATTAATAATAAGAGATATTTTTGACAATCTGCTTTTTATTAAATTTGAAATTTCTTCCTCTTTTTTTTTAGTTTCTTAGCAACCATGTCCGCTATTATCATAGACCGCTACACTACTTCCCCACCAGTAACGAAAAACAGTTACAATACATATAATACAGATTACCATCAATAATAACAACAAATAAAATAATAATAATAATAATAATAATAATAGCGTTTATTGCCCAACAGTTTCCCATTTACAGAGCAATTTTATAAATGACAATACAAGATTAATTAGTAGCACTAATTTCTAACTATGAGTGAGTGACAATGACAATCACAAGTCCTATTTGAATACAAAAACAAAAAAAATAAAAATAAAAATAAAATAAAAATTACAAAAATTTAAAGATGCGCACGAGATTTATTCTTGAGTTCACAAACACACGCAAGAAAAGAGGTCACAAACACTAGAAAGTTTGTTTGCATTACTGCACATAAAATGTATTGGTGCCTTTAACATTAAATTTGTTTGAGCTCTTTTGCATAAGAAAGTAGTGTTGTGTCTAGAAGTTATTCTTGGAACAGAAATATCAATTTGCGACAGTAACGCGGGACAGTCAATTTTACCATTGAATAATTTATACAAGCATAAAACAGAAGCCTGATTTCTACGTTTTTCTAATGATACAAAGTCAAATCTATGCAACAAATCAAGATAATTACAGCCTCTTGGAGGATAAATTCCGTTGATTTTGAAGCTTAGGAATTTTAAGAATTTCTTTTGAACTTTATCGATAGCAGATGAGTATTGAAAATATATAGGATTCCATATTATGGACCCATATTCTAGTTTAGATCTGACTGAACTGAAATATAGAGAGGTCAATGCTAAAATGTTATTGAAATTTTTACAGTTTCTTATAATGAAGCCATATGATCGATATGCTGAACTAACAATACTATTTATATGTTGATTGAATGTGAGTTGCTGATCAAAATAGACACCTAAATCCTTAATGGTATCAGTTTTTTCTAATATGACATTATCTATGCTGTAGGGAAATTGTAATGTATTAAGTTTCCGGCTGAATGTTAAGATTTTGCATTTAGATATGTTCAAATGCAAGCAATTTTCAAGACACCATGTGTGTAAAATATTAATTTGATTTTGCAATATCATACAGTCATCTAAACTGGTTATAGTAGCGTATAACTTCAAATCATCTGCAAACATCAACCTATTGCACTTCAATAGATTGCACAAGTCATTAATAAATATCAAAAATAATAATGGACCAAGATTGGACCCCTGAGGTACTCCGCTAGTTGCAAAATAGATATTTGAATAAAAACCATTGTAATGAACATACTGTTTACGTTGATGGAGGTATGATTCTAAAAGTTGTAAGTAAGTTTCATTATTGCCCATTATTGTAAGTTTGTGAAGAAGTATACTATGACTGATCTTATCGAAAGCCTTAGAGAAATCTGTGTACACCGCATCGACCTGCCCCCTGAGATCTAAAGTTTCACACAAATATTGATTAAAAACAGCCAGGTTACTAACGGTGGATCTAGAATTCATAAAACCATGTTGGTATTCAGATATAATATGTTTGGTGGACAGATAAATGCGACTGTACAAGATGGTCTCCAGAATCTTCGCAAAGTTATTCAAGATTGATATCGGTCTATAATTATTAATGGCATTACGATCTTGACTTTTATGGATTGGGCAAACTTTGGCAATTTTCCAAATTTCTGGAAAAACTGATGTTCTCAAAATTAAATTGAAAAGGATTTGTAGAGGGTGAACTAATACTCTTAAGCAGTCTTTCAAGAGAAATGATGGTATTCTATCTGACCCTGAAGTGAATTTATTCTTTAATTTTTTCCCAGCTTCCAAGATTTCTGTTTCGGTGATTGTTTCACAGCTAATATCTACTAGAGTATTATGATCAAAATTAAATAATAAGTTTTCCTCTACGCTTACAGGTAATGAATAGGCACTTTCAAAGAAATTCCCGAAGGCATTCACAATCGATTGCGGATCAGTATACGATTCCCCTCCATAAACCATTTTACCAGGAATTCTTGAAGTTCTATTTTTATTATTGACAAATGCCCAGAAATTGTTCGGATCCTCTTTCAACTTGATTTCTACATTCTGTAAATACGATGCATATGCTTCTTTTAGTTTTTGTTTGATATCAGCCCTTAGCCTACTGAATTCCTGATGAAAATAAAAATTTCCTGTGTTTTTGAACTTTCTATGTAGCTTGGACTTTTCTTTAATAAGCTTTATAACCTCGCTTGGATACCATACTGGATATTTATGTCTAAAATTTTTGGAAAGTGGAATGTGTGTGTTCATGATTTCATAAAACCTATTATAAAAACTTTCCACAGCAACGTTAATTTCAGTAAAGTTTTCTAAAAAGTCCCAATTACTATATAAGAAATCATTGTATAAAGAGCGATAGTCTGCTCTTTTAAAATTGTATTTTCTGTTGTTAATATTTGTACTGAAATTACGCCTTTTTGAAGTGAATCCAATGAGCTCAATGGAAAGAGATGGGTGATAGAGATCTTCATTTACTAATGGTAAAAGTCACGGGTTACTGCACAATCGACATTACTCATTACAAGATCTAGCAATTTATCGTAGTTGTTTAAAATGTTATATTGTTTCATATTAAAGAAGGCCAGCAAATTTGAGATTGTACGAGTTTTCCTATCTTCCAAATTATTATCAATAAAATTTGTACAATTAAAGTCTCCCAAAAATAATACTTTATCCGAATTGATTACATCCCAACCTTCTAAAGCTTCAAAAAAATTATCGTATTCATCTAGTGACAAAGATGGTGGAATGTAAACAATTGCTACAAAAAAAAGACCAGGATGATACAAAACACTTGCACACCAAGAAGTCTATTTTGGGAAAATTATCTTCAAACTGGGAAGTATCAATAACTTCGGATTTGATACTGATGTCGATAGCGAGCAAAACACCCCCACCACAGGTCCATTCCAACTGACCGAGTTTTCGATCGCTCCGATAGACTTCGTAGTTATCGGGAAAGAGTTCACTAGAGTTAACATCGGACTTCAACCACGTTTCACTAAGTGCAATAATATTATATTCACGATCACTCACGTTGGGATAAAATTCATCTATTTTGCTATTGAGTCCTCTGACATTTTGGTAATAAATATAGATCGCATCAATTTTCACACTGTTGGGCGCTTTCAGTTTAAAGAGACAACTCTTGGTATGTTATTGAAATATTTAATTCGACAGTTAGTATCTCCGGAGTCAATTTTATTTATTAATTCTTGTTTCACTTTTTTATAGTATTCAATTTGTCTCCTAGTACGGTCAGCCGAAATATTAATATTTTTTAACTCAGGTTTTGTTTTAATTTTCTTTGAATTTCTCAAAATTCTCCCAGCTGTATCTTCATTCTGAACAGTTATTTTGATAGGGCGAATTTTCGAATCACAGAAAGTACCAATTCTAAACATTTTCATATTAATGTTTGCTAACTCCGGTGAAATTGTATTTAAAATTCCAGAAACAGCGTTTTTATCAGCTTCTACTTGATGAACTGATGAATTATGTTGATCAGGCTCCGAAACATTAAATATCATTATATTATTCTTGGTTTCTGTCTTTCAGATATTTCAGAAATTATTTCCTCAAAGTCCACTCCAGGTGAGTTTGAAGCCAATGCGTTCTCATCTTTTAATTCCTTGATATCCTGCTGCAGTTTCATGATGAGAGCTTTCAGGTCCTTCAGATCGTTACCAATACCTCTACAGCCAATACAGGTCCAATCATAGCCTTTATTAGCATTTAAGGTACGTACTTCATTTGTCGTGATATCTACACAGGAATGCTTGTACTTGTCTTTACAAACACTACATGTGACCATAAGATGACCTTCAGACGCTTGATTACAGCATTTGCAAATTACTCGAGGAGGCATATTTTTAGTATTTACTAATTAATAATATGCAGGAATTCGATATATTGATACGCCCCTGGTAAGTTCCTAGTCAAGATTGATGAGGAGATTTGGAAATATTGTTGAGGTTATATGCGATATTTAACTAACAATATCTAGTAAATCAGCTTCAGATCTACTTGCAAATAATCACAATGCTGGATGAAGCGTATATAAATACCTTAGTAGTTATAAAACTAATAATTATAAGACATTTACACCAAAATTAATAACTCAGATAACTCATGCAACTTAAACTTGTTTACCGAGACAGTGCCGCACCCACTAAAATCAAAGGAACATATTTATTCTAACTGATATGAGATATAAAATTGAAATTTAGTAAATTATAACATTAAATAAACACTAAAGGAGGGAACGCATTAGGTGATCGCGGTCCCGTCGCATCGCGAGCTGAGCTGATCGCGGTCTTAACAAAATAAATCGCATTTCGCAATCGCATAGAAACCTGTCTGTTCGCGTTCTCCTACTTTTAGTTATGAAAATGAGTTCCATGGAAGAGGTCTTGTTATTGGCTCTTCTGTTTGAAGAGGAAGAAAAGCGCCAAAGAAAAAGGCGCGCAAGATTTTGGATACATCCGATTAACAGAAGCAGACAAGTAGACGGTGAATTTCAAACTTTATTCAAAAAATTGTTACTGGATGAACAGCGATTTTTTCAATACTATCGTATGTCATCTGCAAAGTATAATGAGCTACTAGATATTATTCACGAAGATATTCAGCTGCAAAATACAAAATTTAGACGCTGCATACCACCTGTAGAAATATTGGCCGTTTGTCTAAGGTAAGCTAAGAAACTTATTACTTTTTTATTTCAGTTTACTTAAAAAAAACTGGTAGACGTTTTCAGTTTGCTTAAAGTAAATAAATACATTAAAATAAAAAATAGTGTATTTACAACTGTTTTATTTATAATGAAGGGACTTATAAAAATAAAAATAAGTAATATTGATTCTAAATTGGATAACGTAAAACTTAATATTGATTGCCTGGTGCTCCATAATTTGAAGGCCCTTGATAATTCAATGTTTCAAGTTGGCTCGACCCTAGGTTTGAACTAAGTTCAATCTCATTTATTATTTGGTATATCCTACCTTTAACAAGAGCTTGCTGGTAAGGTGTAAAATTTTTAACCCATACTTATGAAAAAGTGTATTATTGGATCTACTTCTACGTCTTTTTCTGCCGGTTTTTGCTTTTCTAAATAACTTTGAAATACACTTGCTACGGATACATCTTTTTGTTGGTAAGGTTTTGGTCTAGCAATTGTACGCTTTCCTGCTTTAGAAGTGACAGATGGGGTCGAAGACACGTTACTTACTGATGGAAATGGTAACGGAGATGAAAAGAACTCTGATTCCATTTCAGTCGTCATTTCTTCTTCAATGTTTTCCTCCACAACTTCTTCAGAATCTTGCGACTGGTCATCTATATTTGAAATAGTCCTGCAAATAATATAAGTTAATGAGGAAACATAATCTACTCAAATACTCTGCCAATTCATGGACACAAAACTACCCCATATGTTTTAATCCCCAATTCCAATTTCCAAATTTTTACCCACTTTGTGGTAACTAAAAATTATTACTTACTCCTCGTTGATATGTAATCTTAAGAAGCTCATTTGTTCTTCAAATCGCCATTTTTTTGTGTTGGTTGCTGCCTGGCCACTGTGCGTATCATTTCGTTTTTTCAGTGCTCTCCGATACATCGCTCTTAGTGCCGCCCATCTTTTTTTAACATCTTTCACTAAAAAAAAACCTTAATATTAACAATTTGTGGCAATTGATACCTTATTTTGTTTTTCTTTTTTCAGATACTTAGCAACGGGAGATACTTTTAAAACAATAGGAAATAGCTATAAACTGGGATACACAACAGTTAAAGAAATAGTAATTTCCACGTGTGAGGCAATATGCAAAAAACTTCCCCCATTAGTAATGCCCACACCAAGTAAGGCAACTTGGGAAGAAAGTGAAAGACAATTTAGTACTTTTTGGAATTTTCCCAACTGCATAGGCGCGTTAGATGGTAAACATGTGGTAATTCAAGCTCCAAAAAACAGCAAGTCTCTATATTTTAACTACAAAAAAACTTTTTCTATTATTTTAATGGCTTTGGTTGGTGCAGACTACAAGTTTATATCTGTGGACATAGGCAGTTATGGAAAAAATAGTGATGGGGGAATTTTCCCACGGTCGGCTTTGGGAAAAGGTCTACAAAACAATACTTTAGATATACCAGATGCTAAGGTTCTTCCAGGTATGCAAAAACCTGTACCACATATAATAGTTGGCGATGAAGCCTTCCCACTAAAACAATATTTGTTACGTCCTTATCCTGGATCTTCCCTTCTTGAAGATCAAAATGACCGAAAAAAATTTTTTAATTATAGGCTCTCAAGAGCACGTAGGGTTTCCGAAAATGCATTTGGAATTCTGGTTCAAAAATTTGGTATCTACCAACGTTGGATCAGATTGAAACCAGGAAATATAAAGGCTGTTGTACTTGCCACCTGCTGCTTGCATAATTTTTGTAAAAGTGATAATATTCAAATATCTGGTAATGCACAGAAACCGAGAGGCTTACGCAATGTTTCAAATATTGGAGGCAACTTTGGTCAGAGCGCAATGAATGTTAGGGAAAAATTTACAACCTATTTTAATTCACCTGAAGGTTCTGTACCTTGGCAAATGGACATTGTGTCCGCCGGTCGTCAAGAAAATGTACTAAATATTATATAAAATGTAGCAAAAGTATTAAATATATAAACATAGCTAGCTCACCTGTTTGTTTCATTTGAACACTAATTTCCAGCCAGCAATTGTCTTTTCTTTGTTGATTGGCATAGTTTTTATCAGCAGGATCATATAATTCCACATATTTTTCAACTAAAATTATTAGCTTTTCGTCCTCCATATTCCACCGCGTGTCAAACACCTGTGTCAACAATTGCAAAACGAATATAAGCAGCAACAGTGTAGTCTCCGAATGTTGCCGATTTAGTTCGGTATACTCGATTCATGGTATTAGCATGGTACGCGATCGTCAAAAAAGCGTGCATTAGACGTTCCCGAGCTCGTCTCGGTTACATCGCGCTGTCCCGAGATTCTTTCAAAAAGATCAGAGGAGAGCGCGTTGCGAGCGAGCCTAGCCCTAGAACACAGAGTGCAAATGCATACGTTAGAAAACATGTAAAACGTCTTCACTGAGCGCGGTGGAGACTAGCTCAGCTCGCGTTGCGACGGGACCGCGATCACCTAATGCGTTCCCTCCTTTAAATTAAACATCGCTCGCAACAAGGTATCGAGATGGAAACCGGATCGTTCTTCCACATCGTGATGTCTTTGTTACTTCGTGTTTACGCTCTTCATTATCTATAGTCGTTGCTGAGTCGTTATTGATATTTTGATTAGAAGTTGAGTCTTCTTTCTGTTCTTGCGGTGTTGAAATGTTATAATCTGTAAATAAATAAGCAGGTTTCAGCCTATCAACTGAAACATTTGGAATTCTGCCTTTAATGTCTATTGTAAAATATTTATCTGATCTCTTAATCACCCGGAAAGGTCTTTCGTAAGGTGGCTCCAGAGACTTCTTAACACGATCAAGTCGTAAAAACACATGCGAACAAGAACTGAGATCCTTATGTACAAAAAAAGATCTAAAATTATCCGAGCGTGTTGCATGTGGTTTGAGTTCACCCAAAATTTTTCGAAGTTCTGAGGTGAAATTCTCTGAATTCAACGGAAATTTAGGTGCATCAAAGAATTCACCAGGTAATCTGATAGTTGTGCCGTATACCATTTCAGCAATTGAATGTTGTGAGTCGTCTCTCAAAGCTGTACGTAATCCCAGCAGTAGAGAAGGAAGGGCATCGGTCCATGTTATTTTATTGTGAGCCCGAAGTGCTGATTTCAGAGTCCTGTGTAGTCTCTCGATTTTTCCATTCGATTGTGGATGATACGGAGTTGTGTGCTGGATTTTCACTCCACACAATGCAGCGAGAGATTTGAATAGTTCACTCTCGAACTGTCGACCCTGGTCTGTTATTATTGTATGAGGTGCTCCAAATCTGGCAATCCAATGGTTATAAAATGACTTTGCAACTGTATCGGCAGTTATTCTTGTCATATGAATAACTTCCATCCAATTGGTATACCTATCAATACACGTAAGGCAACAAATATTATCCTGCGAGGGTGGTAAAGGTCCAATAATGTCCACATGTACCACACTAAATCTTCCATCTGGCACTTTGAAATTCTCCAACCGCGATTTTGTGTGTCTAGACACTTAATTGCTCTGGCAGCTAAGACAAGATTGAGCCCATTTACGTAAATCATTTCTGAGTCCAGGCCAAATAAATTTACAAGACACTTGTTTTACAGTAGACTTCACTCCAGGATGAGCAAAATTTTGAATTTGTTGAAACACCCGGTAACGATATTTGCGAGGTATATATGGACGACAGTTTTGAGTGGATACATCACACCAAAGTGACTTTCCCGACATTAATCGTATCTTCTTAAATTTAAGATTCGTTCCATTAGATAAAGTTGCTAATTCATTATCACATTCCTGCTCCCGCGCAATCTCATCATAATCGAGAACAGAAATTTCTTCAAGTCTTGACAGAGTGTCGGCTATGACATTATCTTTGCCTTTAATATGCCTAATATCCGTAGTGAATTGAGATATGTATTGAAGATGTCTTAATTGACGAGGAGATGCCTTATCATTTTTCTGTTGAAACGCAAATGTTATTGGATTATAATCGGTAAAAATAGTAAAAGTTCTTGCTTCGAGAAAGTATTTGAATTGCTTTACAGACATGTATATTCCTAAAAGTTCTTTATCATAAGCACTGTAGTCTTTTTGTGCATTATTAAGTTTTCTTGAATAGAAGGCAATTGGTTTCCAACCAGACTCTTCATGTTGTTGTAACACAGATCCGACAGCTTGATTGGAAGCGTCAGTGAACAGTGCTAACGGAAAATCTGAATTTGGAATGGTTAGAGTAGTTGCATTGACCAGACTCTCTTTACACTTTTCAAATTGAATCATAGTCTCAGGCGTCCACTTAATTGCTCGGTTATCATTCTTTTTTGATCCCTTGAGATAATCATGTAAAACGGCTTGAATTTCTGCAGCGTTCGGAATATATCTTCGATAAAAATTAATTATGCCAAGGAATGTACGAAGTTGACGAACCGTTTCTGGCAACTTATAATCCTTAATTACTTGAATCTTTTCAGGAAGTGGCTGTGATCCACTAGGAGTTATTAAATAACCTAGAAATTCTAGTTTTTCTACTCCAAACTTAGATTTAGATACATTAATCCGAAGACCATATTGTTTCAATCTTTCAAAAACCAATCTCAAATGTTTACGATGCTCATCCGTTGACGATGAAGCGATCAAAATTGCATCAAGATATGGGAACAAGAAATCTAACCCTTCAAACACTTCATTTATAAACCTTTGAAATGTTGACGGTGCATTACATAATCCGAAACTCATTACATTAAACTCGAAAAGTCCAAAAGGTGTAATAATTGCGGCCTTAGATTTATCTTCTTCCGCAACTGGAACTTGAAAATAAGCTTTAAATAAATCTTTTTTTGAGAATATTTCCATTCCTTTCATAATTTGCTGGAAATCTTCTATCCGAGGAATGGGGTATCGGTCAGGAACCGTTTGAGCATTTAAACGTCGATAATCTCCGCAGGGACGTAACGTACCAATCTTTTTTATTTACTATATGTAATGGACTAGACCATTCGGAGTGTGATGGACGAATTATTCCATGGTCCAACATGAACTGAAACTCAAGCTTCACCTGTTTCATTCTTTCACAATCTAATGGACGAGCTTTACAATGTACTGATGGTCCATTAGTGCGAATATGATGTTTGACATTATGCAAACTTTTGCTTGGTATTAAGCTAGGGGTAGTAATATCGGAATACGAAGATAATAAATCAGCGAACTCACCGATATCACTCAATGTGTGTATGGTATGCTGTTCAAATACTTCAGCAACGTTACCAGTTACACAAAGTTTAGTAATTCCATCAATTAACTTTCGTCCATGCAAATCAATTAACAAATCAGCTCCAATTATCTATTTTTCTATCTTTGCAACAATAAATGGCCATTGAAAACATCTGCGAAGTCCTAAATTTATTGTTAATAGTTTTACGCCATATGTAGGACTCTTAGAACCATTAGCGGCATATAATTTAAATGAGTTATTAAGAATTTTATCATTAGCAGTAGCTGGCAATAGAGATACATCAGCTCCACTATCAATAAGAAAACGACATTCCGTGTTTTTTCGCTAAAACAAATAAACGGAAATTTGAACGATTTTCCATGTTTTCTGCAGCAGAACTTTCCGCTTCTTCTACTGCAGATTCTCGTTTCCCGAAACCTTCCAAGCACAAGGTAATTTGTATCGATCTGGAAAACATTTGGAACCGTATCGGAAATGTGCATAACAATATTTTCCTTTTGGATCAAATTTCCTTCTATTATGATCTTTACTTGAAGCGCGACTACGATTTCTACTATTATCCCTAGATCTAAATCTTCTCTGTCCTATTGCAGTGATCTGTGCTTCTAAACCTTCAAGCCTAACCATTAAATCTTTAATCAACGAATTCGTGTCATTCCGCGTTTCAGTTGAATAAACTTCTTTATGTGGGTTAAGCTCTAACATTTTATCCCTCATAAAAGCTACTTTGTCAAGTCCCTCTTCACTAACAATGAGTACATTTTTGATTGAATCTGGAAGTTTTTCTAGCCAAAACGTTTTTAATGCTGCTTCGGAAATATCAACTCCTGCCAAAGTTTTCATTTTACGAAGAAGCTGACTAGGTTTCATATCACCTAATTCTAAACCGGTAACTAACTTTTTAATCTTTCGTTCTTTACTCTCTTTGAATATATTCAACAAATTTTCTTTAGCTCTAGTATATTTGTTTATGGCAGTTCCTTGAATTATATCCCAAATATTCTCAACATATTTTGGATCTATTTGTGATACCAGATAATTAAATTTTGTTTCTTCCGATGTAGTTTTATTAATATTAAATTGAGCTTCAATTTGATAAAACCGTATTTCGGGTTTCTCGGGCCAAAAAGTATTATACTGACCTTATTTACTTCTGTCTCTTGCCTGTCATTATTCCTGCTTACCCTTGAGCTAAGTTCACTTTCATCACTTTTTGACATTTTCAACAGAAACTTCACTCATGAAACGTCGTAAGGGTCACCAATTTGTTGGTATCACGTAGATCAAATCGGAAGAGGAGAATAAAACACTTTTTCACTTCTAATTCTATTAATAATAAGAGATATCTTTGACAATCTGCTTTTTATTAAATTTGAAATTTCTTCTTCTTTTTTCGTTTCTTAGCAACCATGTCCGCTATTATCATAGACCGCTACACTCATTTATTAAGTTAAAATAACTAAATTATTGAATAATTTACAATACTATCTGGATATATTTACAAAGTACGTGGGGCGCAACATACTAGTATTTTGCGAGGTTTAAGCGGTGATTGGTAGCGGATAAATTCTGGTGACGGATTGTCGAAGCACGCCATTGATAGTTTTTACTAGGGTCACCGTCACCGTACCATCCGTTCCAGGAAAAACTTGGTCAACCATACCTAGAGGCCATCGTAAAAGACCCATATTATCAGCTTGTATTAGTACCAAAGTACCAGTGGTGATAGGAACACACAAAAGATCCACCTCCACCCCCGATTCAGTTCGATTTTTTTGAATCGGTCCTCTATTTGTTCTGTGTTGCGGAAGTTTATTTTTTTGAATCGCGTGAGAGTTAGTTTACCATCATGAGATGATTTAGGAGGTATCTACATAATTGAATGTTTATCCTCCACGCTGCCGTGATCATGTAAGTTCTTGTTGTTGAATTGAATTCGGTGGAATGCTTGGCTTTCTTTTATTTATATATTGAGTTATATTCTTTGTGTGTTTTGTGGCGACTTTTTTGATTAGTTGTCTTCGTCATTTGTATTTGTTGTTCGTTATTCAAGGAGGCTGTCGATAGCTTCCTTGCTTAGGTTTCGAATTGCTATTGGAATGTCTTCGTGTCTGAGAGGGGAGTTGTTATTTTGATAAGGCGATTTCATTTTTCACATGTTCGAATTTCGTACACGAGGTAATTCTGTGTATAGGGTCATCCACTTCGTTGCATTGGTCGTAGTTGCTGGTATCGCTTTTCCCGATACGATGAATGTGTCTTTGGAAGTTTCCATGACCACTGAGCAATTGAGTTGTCTTCGGGTTATACTGCCCAAGAGTGTTCAGCAAGTTGGCAACGTTGGGGATCATCTTGTGGGTCATTCTCTGCCCTTTGAGCTGTGGCCCCATCTGTTTTGCCATTCAGCTAAGGTGATGTCATTTAGGGAGTTTTTGAAAGCTGCTATTGCGTTGGGGTCCCTGAGTTGGATTTGTCGGCCCATGTGTGATGCAGCGCCTGTCTTCTTTGCTTGACGCAGGGCGTAAATTCCTGACAGCTGGATGTCCAGCGGGGAAATTTGAGCTATGATGCATAGTGTATCGCTGGGGTCGAGCGGTACGCTCCGAGTATTGCTCTGAGGCATGTGGCTTGAGTGGACGCAAGGGTTCTGATGTTCCGCGTGTTTGAGAGTCTATGTCCCCATGCACCTATACCATACGAGACTAATGGAATGACGGCTCTATTATATATATCCAGGAGGGCCTTCTTGTTGATTCCCCAGTTGATCCTCGTGTATTCGCTGATGTTGTGGAACATGGCCTTAGCCTTGGAAGTGACTGCTTTGATGTGTGCGCTGTATTTCAACTTGTGGTCAAGGGTGACTCCAAGATATTTGAATTGGTGCACGCGTTTGATGTTTTCGTTGTAAAACTTGACGGTTGGGTCTCTGCTTAGTTTTCCGAAGACCATGTATTTCGTTTTTTTCGTTGATATGCGTGATTTCATGTCGCTTGCCCACTTTCCCTTTGTAAGGAGTGTCTCTGCTGCCTTACTTTCAAGTTCGCGCCTTGTGTTTCGTTCAATGGTGGTGGCTCCGTCGTCTGCATACGCGAAAGTGGAGCATCCTTCCGGCAGGTCAATTCTTAAAAAGGTGTCCATTATCACGTTCCACATGAAGGGTCCAATGACCCACCCCTGCGGGCATCCCTTGGATAGTGGTTTAGTGACGGAGTAATTGACGGATGAATATTCGATTTTTCTGTTACTTAGGTAGCTTTTGATGAGCTGCAAAATGTCATCGGGAAGGTTTAGCTCAGCGAGTGAGTCTCTTGATTAGGGCTGGCCACCAAAGATTGTCGAATGCTCCTTCGATGTCGATAAAGATTATCAGCATGTATTTGCTTCGCCTGTTTTCAATCTTTCCTAGTACTCAAGATAGTGCCTCTATTGTGCTTCTTTCATTCCTGAAGCCGTATTGAAGGTCGCTGTGGATGTCGATTTCTGGGACAGTGCTGTATATTTTGTCGATGATTATTCTTTCCAATGTTTTGTTAAATTTAGGAAAAAGTGAGATTGGCCTGTATGATTTCGGGTGCGAGGGTTCCTTGTCAGGTGCCTTTAGGATGGTGACTAGCTTTCCGATCTTCCAGGGGTTAGGGAAGTAGCCGGCCAGGATGCAGTCGTTATAAATTTGATGAAGGAAGTTTTTGATCTCCGGAAGGATGGTTTTGATAACTTTGCCATGGACGTTGTCTCTCCCAGGGGCTTTGTTTGAAGCTCGCGATGGCTGCTCCTTGCCTGGTTGCTATGTAGATCTGCTTCTGGCATGTCGTCTGGCATGAGTCGGTTCATGAGGGTTTCTAGTGTTTCTGATTGCGTGCTTGATGTGGCGTTTCCAGTGGATATAGATGTGGTGGTGGATTTTTTCTTAATCTTTCGGGAAGAAAGTTTGTACACTGTTCCCCAGGTGTCTCTTTCCAGGTTCTCTTCAACGAATTTTTCCCACGACTTGGTTCTTACTATGCGTATCTGCCTCTTAAATTGCCTTATGGCTGTGGTGTATTGAAGTTCGTTCTCCGTCCTGTCTTGCTCTGTGATGCTTCTCTGCCATGTCCTTCTAGCTCGTTTGGCGGCTCTCTTGAGGGATTCGAGCCGGTCGGTCCACCACGGGGTGTGTTTTATGTTTTGTGATGTGAAGAACTTTGCTGCAGATGCGTATGATACCTGCTGTTATACCTGCTGTTAGTGTTTCGATCCTGTGGTCATCCTAATGATGTTGCGCTCCAGTTCGGTCATCATCTGTTCACATTCCCTTGTTATGGCTTTTGAGTTCGCTTTTCTCATGTTGAATTTCTGTGTTGTGTTCGGTGGTTGTGCAGGTGTGCGAATTGATATATCGAACGTTATCAATTGGTGGTCGCTGTTGATGGCCTCCGGGATTACTGTCCATTGTTGTATGTTCCTGGTGAGATTGCCTGATGTCATGGTCACGTCGATATTTGTTGCTGTGCCATTTGGGGAGAGGTATGTGTGTGGTTCGTTGTGCACGAAGAGATTATTCTGCGCAATGAAGTTTTCCAGAATTTCGCCTTCTGAGTCTGTTCTTGCGGAGAACCAGAGTTCAGATTTGGAGTTGAAGTCTCCTGATTTTTTTTCCTCTGAGCTCGTTGATTGCCGTCTGAATGTCTCCCAGCGTGTCTTCGATGGGCGCGCTGAAGGGGCAGTACGTGTTGATGATATGGATGCTGTCTTTGCCTGTGGATATTTCTGCTACATATGTTGTTGTAGTAGTTGAGTGCGTGAGCTGGAAAATGTCGAGATCTGGATTGAAGTATGCGGTGCTGGCGTAAAACCTTAGGTTTGACTGCATGTTTGCTGTTCTTGTTGCGGCCCCATAACCGGGGATTTTTCTTAGTTGGTTGTCTGGTTTGAAGGTGTAATGCTCTCGTATGAGGACGTGGTCTAATTTGGATTTCTCTGTTAGTACGCGGACTTCGGCTGTTGCTGTCTTCGAGGTTTGGGTGTTAATTTGACCAATCTTGATTACTCCTGGTTTACTGTCCATAGTTTGTGTTATTAATATAGTCTCCAATTCTTTTTGCATAGGCAGGGCATTTGTTGGAGGAGGAGGCGTGTTTCATCTTATCGCATTTTGTTCCTGATCTCTGGCGGTTGGCGCAGGTGGGCTCTTCTTTGCTCATGGTGCACTCTGGTGTCATGTTCTCCCGCGCAGGGCCCGCATTGGGTTTGGCTTCTGCATTCCTTCGCAAGGTGGCCGATTCTTTGGGATTTGTAGCACCTTTTAATTCTTATGTGGTCATTGACTCTGCATGAGGACCATGATACGTACAGGCGTCCGCTGGAAAGTAGTCGGGTTCTTGCTTGGTGCTCCGTTTCTATGACCCAGTGGACGGTTTGTTTGTCTCTGGGGCCAAATCTGTGTAGGAGTTTGAATTCCGGGACGTTTTCTTCTGATTTGAAGTTGTGCACCTTCTTTCACCTTTTCAGATGACATGTCGGAGGGAACATCGTGGATGGCGATGCGTGGCTTCATTTTTTGACTCTTTTTAGCAGTGAGTCCGGCTTTGTCTAGAATCTCTTTTATGAGGGATCTGATGCTTCCTTCAGGGGCTCCTATGCGGATTCCATTCTTCCCGGTTTTCGTTATCCTGTCAAGTTGTAGTCCTATTTCTTGTGGCTTGATGTTCTTTGGGAGAGCCTCTTTGGTCTCGTCGCACGAGGATTCTGCTGTTGGGTTTTTGGGGTATATTATCATAGTATCTCTGTTGGAGGGAGCAATCGTCTTGCCAGTTGGCGCCTTGACTTTTCCAGTTTTTTATTGGTGGCATCTGTGTATGTTTCTGGGCTGGATCGTGTGTTTTGTTTTCGTGTCTGGGTTCTGCATTTTCGACGGCTTCCTTGACTGCTTCCACCGCTTCTTGTATGCTGCTCATTTCTTTCGCAGCGTCGCATCGGGCTAGGAGGTTTGAGTAGCCAATTAGTAGGTGAGTGACCTCTAGCTGGATGTGGTTCAAGGTGTTTGTGATGTCATGTCTTCTGTTGGATGATTCTTTGGAGAGAGAGTTTATCTTCTGTAGCTTCTGGAGGGATGTTTGGATCTTATCGCCTGAGTCCAGGAGTTGTCGGATATCCACGATCTTCGTGTAATTCGTCTCCAATGTAGTAGAGTCTTCTGCGTCTTGGGATGCAGAAGGGTACGGTTCTGTTGTGATGCTGCCGCTGCTATTCGGCCGGGAGCTGATGCTGTTCTATCTGGGGGATGAAGGAGACTGTGGCATGGCTGGTTATAAAATTACAGAGGGGCTTTCGATCACTACTGTGTCTTTTCTGACTTCGCACTGTTGTTTCTATGTTTGAGATGGGCTTTCGCTTTCGCACTATTGTGTCCTTAATCGCACTTTTGATCACGCACTTAGTGTCTAACATACTGTCGCTTGTCCTTGCCTACGAGTGTTGGGGCCCCTGGAGGGGGCCGACGTGGTCTTTAGCCGCTTTAGGGGCTTATGGCGTGAGGTTCCTCATGGTTACCACGGCTGATTGCCTAAGGACGTTCCCATCCTTCACCTCGTGGAAGTAGACCAATAATTAACTAGCTCAATTGAAGGGGTCAATGCAAGAAGTGGACAAGTCCACTTTTATAAATTTTTCAGGAGAGACAAAAAACGTTTCTAGGTTTCATTGAAAAGAACAGTTAATTTTTGACATTGGTCAGTTAAAGCTTATTGACTTTTGGTAATATTTTGACCGACTATTTGATTTTGTGCATTCACATGTGTCTAATAATAATAATAATAATAATGGACATGTCCACTTTTTGCACAGTTTAGTTGTCATTTTCTTTACAATATTTATTTCCAAGCAAAAATCAGTACATGCTTTTCTTAATTTATTGGAATAACATAACAATATTATTTTTAATATAATATAGGTCCAAGGCAGACATTAGTTATCATTATCTTCGAATTCGTAGCACGATGTGGCAGCTTCTCGTTCAGCAAAATCCATGTGATAGTTTTTTAACTCATTATAAAACCACTGATCAACTGTTGGTACATAACCAGCAGCCAGTGCCATGACATGGTCGAACTTCTTCTTTTTAACTTCCTTCTTCCAATGTATAAGGTTTTGGTATTATCGGGCATATTTTTTAAAGTTCAAATTCGTTGAATATTGGTAGCGATGTTGAGATGCTACAAGAAATCTTTGGCAATATTGACATGTCATATTGGAAAATTCTGTACTTCGAAATTGTAAATTTCTTATCTTTCACGCTTGGATTCTTTTTGAAACTTGGCAAAAAATGTTCTTTAAAATTTAAAAACATGTTTTGGTCAGGTGTTATCACCTCAAATTTTCTTCCAGATTCTCGAATGATTTTGGCATACTCGCTTGGTAAGTAAATTTTATCATATTTCCGTTTTCTCTTCTCGATAGCCGCAAAGCTCCTGTCACACGGCAGAAAGCTATGGCCTGGTTCAGGGAAGCGATGGTGAATAAATTTGAATTTTTTAGTTTCTACAAGTCTATAAAGATACTGAGTCATGACCAAATTTTTGTTTTGAGATGCACAGTTGTCTGAAAACATGTAAAGGTCTGTTACTTCTGGTCTTATATTTTCAAAGAAATAATTCAGTAGACTGATGACTTCGTTTTGTCCCTTTCCAGCAATGGTTTCATCATATAGAAAAAAATAACTTATGCCAGTGCTTGCGACATGGATACGGAAGTTATAGACTCACATTTGAATCTTATAAAATACTTCTCCACTTGATGATACTGGTAACGGAAAATTTTGTTGGTAGTCGAAAGTTATAACTTCCATGTGAGCAGTAGTTTTAGATAGTTCCTACTTCAGTTTAAGCTGTTCGTAGAAGGTTTGGGCTTTTGCAACATGCAATGATTTTTCTGCCTTAAGTCTGTCTCTCTCAGCTTCTGTATCTGCACCGTCAATTTGATTAATCATTTTGTCACATTTTTGACACGTGTCAGATTTTGGATTACCGAATGTGATATTAAAATTTTCCGAGAAGTATTTCCTGAAAAATTCATATTGCACCATAGGTCTAAAATTTTCTTTAAAATGTTCACTTTTTCTATTCCCTTGTAGTAATGCATATTGGACAGGTTCGTGTTTTTGCAGGTACAACTCATGTAATTTGGCAATGTTGAGTAATGGCGACAAGTAGTATTTGCACAAGTTATCACTTCTACTATAGTGGGGTTTATATCTGGGAAAGCACAACACTTGATCGCGTATCTTAGCAAGTGTTTCTGGAGTAATTTTATTTGGTCTATTATCATGCCGTCCCCTTTGATCTGGTGGAGGTGTGCCACTGGTTTTCAAGTGACTTATTAATCTATCTATCCTACCTTTTTTTATACCATGTATTGCAAGTAATGCATTTTTACAAACATGAAAATTGTTGACACCTACTTTAACCTGAAATAAGAAAAAATAATAAGAGGAAGCTTGAGATTTTCAAAAGAAATATTTACAGAAAATTTGCAAGTTACACTTTTTGGTTTGTTTCGTTCTACATCATCTGTGCGGTTTCTTTTTCGTGAGACATGATTGACGACAATGTTACGACATAAATAAGAATCTTGAAGCTCTTTGCTTTGTAGTTTATTAAAGTCATCGAAAACTCTTTGTCTAACATCAGCTGGCACATTGTCAAAACATTTTAGTCCGCAGTTGCATGCATTTCCCATTACTCTGGCTGGTACAACAACTTTAGAAGTACTCACATATTCTTTGCCTGATGTTCGACGTTCTTTTTGTATGTTTCGTTTCCATTCTTCTGGTTTTCTCAACCGCTTTTTTCCTCTACTTTTGTTGAGGTTAGGTTCACCATCACTGTTTTCCGAACTTGATTCAGCAAATCCCTCAGGTCTATAATCACGATCAACATCAGAATCATCTCCAGCACTCACCGAACCCATTATTATTATTACGGCGCTATTATACTAAATTATTAAGTTTTTTCACTACAACGTCAACAAGTGCACCACTCAATAGAAACCCTGTTGTCAAGTGGTCCAATGCAAGAACGAGATATGTCCACATTATATCCTGTTCTTGCACAGTATTGGAGGGTAGACAACTTACATTACACTGCTGTATTGTGTATAGTGCCCATAGAAGTCTAGTTCTTGCACTGGACTATGTAGCATATATCAGAGGACATGTCCATATCAAAAACTAACTTTTGGTAAAAATTGGACATGTCCACTTTTTGCATTGGACCCTTCAATTGTTAGCTTATCGCTTGATCACTTCGAACGCACAACTGCGTAGCCTTCTAGTTAATGCCAGAAGGCCTGGTGAAAGGAACAGAAGAATCTGTCCATTTGCTACGTTGATGCAGATATTCCCACCGTGACCAGAAATTCTGTTGCATATGTTTAATCAATTGCCATCTTCAAAGGAGGTTGAGGGAGACATTAATCATATCAACTTCAGGTACTGCAACTAGAGGCTCCATCGTCAGGAAATGACCAGATGTCAAAGCTCTCAGATCATTACTATCGTTGCTCATAGGGGTCAAAGGACGCGAGTTCAGAACCTCTTCGATGTGAGCAAATACCGTTTGTTCTTCCTCAAGGGAGGATTTGTTCCCCAATGACTCGTATTACCCTTGAATTCATGATTTTTTATTTAAAACGGAAAATTGTGAAAAAATTTAGATTTGATAAAACTAACATAGGGGAAAATAATTTAAAAATTTGTGTTGCTGTTTAAAGAGATTTTTTTTGGAAAAAACTATGTTGCCAGATAACAACATCATGCATCAAGTAATACTACAAAACTCAAAATGTTACATGTGAAACCGTTCAAAACAGCTATTGTTTTTGTTCAAACAAGTCCACTCCGCATTTCTCGCACTTAGTATTAGTAAATCCTCCACACTTGGGGTATTTGCATCTCATTTTAGCTTCTTGGATAATTGGCCAATTTCCAATTTGGTCAGTACGAACTCCCGTCAGTGGCACATGCTTCATAGTAACGAAATTCAAATCGACTTGTTACAGGGGGCATCTATACTTGTTTTTATTTGGATAAGAAATAAAAAAAGCAGTGTTACTTTTGTTATGCACAATTTTTGGCTTTCGAACAATCCTGTGGGTAGAATGTATGATTGTAAGAACAAAAAATATATTGGAAATGATTTAGAAACAGCTAATAAATGGAAGACGTACAGTTATTATACTCTATGTTACATTGAAACTTTTTTCAAAGGTCCACATAATGTATTTTGATACTGTTCAGAAATATATCTGGCAACTATGTATAAGCAACTGTATTATTGGAATAATTCTGTTCTGTGAACGGATCCATCGAACAATATAGGTCTCGTAGGTTTTCCCTCCAATACAGAAGCACATAACCAATAATAAAGAAGCAGTCATGCATGTTAACGAATTTGAGTCTACAATTATTTACAGGCCACTAAAAGTATTATGATACAAGAACAATTACAATTCAAATATTGGTCCTTCGAGCCGAATGCTCCCTTTATTTGGTCTTCTTCCTTAGTTCCATACAATTAGAATTTACAATTATACCTACAGTTCAATTAAGGTCAGATTACAATTACTAAGTTAAGTTTCAATACATCTACAATTATAAGCATTTGATTTATCTTTACAATGGCACCAAAGTCAAAAGATGATATAAAGATACTCAATCGTAAAAGAGAGCGTGTTATACAAAAATTTGAAAATTTTACACGTTTCTTAAATAAGTTGAATGTGAAAATAGAAAATTTCAATAATATCGATGCATTGTCAGAGGAATTATTCATTGATTTACGTGATAGGATCAATAAATTACAGGATATTGAGAGTGAATTAAATGAAATTCAGGGCAATATTGAGTGTACAGTTAATGACGATTATTTACAAGAGCAATATAACTTCAGAAGTGATTTGAATGATAACTTTTTTGGAAATGAGGCAATTGCAAAAAATATTATTGACAAATGGGAATCACAAAAGTATGTTAATAATGGGTGTGATAGAAAGTCTCCATCAAACGCATCGAAACATTCTACCTATTCACCGAATAATAAGTTGGGATCAGTGAAGCTTCCTACTATAGAATTGCCCAAGTTCAATAGTAACTATAACAATTGGCTTTCATTCAAAGATACCTATGATTCTTTGATTCACAACAATTCTCAGTTGTCTGACATACCACTATTTTAGGGCTTCCTTAGTGCAAGATGCTCTCCAGGTCATTCAATCAATTGAGTTTACAGCTGCCCACTATATGACTGCATATGAATTAATTTGTGATAGATATAACAATAAGAACTTATTGGTTCAAAACTATGTCAAGTCCATTTTTGAGTTGGAACCTATTCAAAAGGAATCTGCTAGTCAATTACATAATTTGAATGATTCAATTTTCAAATATTTGAGGTCGTTAGAAAGTTTAGGTGAACCTATTCAATATTGGGAAACTATACTTATTCATGTTATTAGTTCTAAGCTTGACAAGAATACCTTACGAGAATGGGAAAAACATAATATCAATAAAGATTGTACAAAACTTTCAGAGTTGAAAATGTTTATAAAATCTAGAGCAGATCTCTTAGAAACCATGGACTCAAAAACTGGTTCAACTGCTAAAAAATATATGGAATCAAATTAGAACTTTACATTCAAGAATACAAAAACAGCTGTTTAAGTAAGTTCACAAGTTTTTGCTACTATTGTAAGAAAGGTCATACTATTTACAGATGTGATGATTTCTTAAAATTAGATTTCACTGATAGAATAAAAAGGGTCAATGAGTTGAAACTGTAGTAACTGTTTTTCACCAAATCACATTGCAAATTATTGTAAAGCAAGTTTTTGTAAACTGTGTAAAGGAAAACATAATTCCATAATACCTATTCAGAAAAATGATAACTCAAATACATCGAATATTATGTAAAATTCTGAGTGGTTTTTGGGAGCAATTTGTCAAACTTATTTATGATGTTCTTTTGCACAAGCCAGGCAATCCAAATCCTGCTCAGGGTATTACTAGGTTATGTTTGTTTACTTTTCCCCCAGGTCAAAGCCTCATGGGATCATATGTTGCTACGGAGAGTGGAAACCTTATTGTAACTATGCTAGGATAGCTACCCTTTTATGCAACTCGAGGATTGCGGAAAAGTGTAAATTACAGGGTTACACTACGAGGAGTGCCCTGTCGTTGGTAGAATGGATTAAATTTAGCTGCCACCAGTTCCCTTTTCAGATGTTTTAGAGAATAGTCCAGGGAACGAAACTAATCTCGAAGGAGTTCCCCTCCAGTAGCACTTGGTATAGAATTGTTTAGTAGCGGGCCTTTCCTGGCCGAAGTATACCTATGCTAGTGTGACAGCTGCACGTTGCTGAAGATGCTCGGAATGACAATCACGTCAGGATTATTCTATTCCACTATAACATTATTTAAGGGATGGTGTATCAATGAGAAACAAGGCAAACAGTATAAGTTGTATATTGTGGTAATATTAATCGTATACAAAAAGATAATAATCACACAGATATATACACTAAGTCCCATACATATAAACACACTGTGGAAATATGACAAATAGTTAACAAGAAATAGAAATAAAATAAACGAATTCAATTTGATGCAAGTTTTTTGAATGGTGCAATAGTTATGAAAGAAATTGATGAAACTTCATCAGGAATGATCAATTAGTGAATTATTGTTTCGCCTGATGTAACGTAGCCAGAAGTTGTTTCTTTGGGGGCTAACCTTATTTTTTTTTAATGTACCAATCTGATGGATAAGTAACTAAAGGTTTTTGAAGTGGACCAGAGGGGCCACTGGTAGTAAGGTTGAGATTCCAGAAGGGTGATTCTCTAAATATATAGCCCTGATGTCTTATCCACAACTACCTGGTTTGCTTTGTGTTTGTTGATCTATTAAATTGATACAACAAAATAATCAATATAATGAAACACTAGTTTCCAAGATAAACTCAAACAATTACACTCAAATTCGCAGCTTATGGCTAGCTCTCCCTGTCCTTGAGGAACAGGGTCTCAATTGGGGTTTTAAGAACCCTTCAATTTCTAAATAAAATATCCTTATAGCAACCTTTAATCAATGATTCTTCCTAACAGACCCCCAAATAATTGTGAATCTAATCTACACCCACAATAACCCTAATTTCAGCCCAATGATGATCCTCGTTGAAGGATCCCCAATTATACCTATCTTAAGTAGGACACCTATATTCACTAAAAATTGTGAGAAGTTCGGCAGATAGATCGATACACTTCTAATGAATCAAAATACTCTCATTGGTTACAATCCTCTATAACCAACACAAAAACGAGAAAGGGGCGTGCTGACCTCACAATTTTTACTTGAACAATTTGAGACTAAATAGCTTTTTTGAAGACTCACCCTAATTCAGTAATTATCCTTAATCCATAGGGTAAACTATTAACACTTGAGCTTACACCTCACGGCCTTCACAAAAAATGCATTACGCGACGTATTTTTGTTGAGTTAAAAATACACCCCGGAGCTAGTTCTCTCTCGCACCCAGATCAAATTGTCTAATCGTTGAGGGAAATTCTCCAAAATATCAAATTACTTCAGATTTCTATCAACAAGTTACCAATGACTTTCTCCACAATTCTTTTACAGGTTATATTTGTTTAGATTCTAGTTACCAAACAACATTCACTAAATAAAAGGCATCAAGCAAATGATATTAAAGTAAAATGTAAGTTCTCGAAATTGATGCTTTGAATGATTTTAAGTAAATGAAAGTAACTATAAGAAAGATAAAAAATTGATTTGAATGAAATAAATTACTTTGAGTAAAAAGAAAACAGTTGTATAATAGAAATCTTGTAACTTGTAATGCACAATTAATCAAATGACTAAGTTAAGAATATTAATTGAAAAGAATTATTGAATCTGGCTTTGAGAGAGACGGAGCTATATGTACAAAGAAGTATGCTTACCCAGCAAGACACGACAAAGGAAACTGCCTTTTTTTCTAAGAGTGTTCATTTTTATATTTCGAATCCCCGCCGAGGTTTAACTTTCCCACCCGCTAGAAAAATTCGAATTGGCCAATGGAGTTCGCCGAGCTACGGTATACTTTTCTCTAACTCACAAATCTGTATTTGAAGTTGCCTGCTTTCCATATCGAGGGTCAGCGAGTGACCATAAAAATAAACTCTACCGACGCCGTGTTTCTCGCTGTCGCTTGTGAGTAAGTGCAATTCTGCAAGAATTGCACTTCGAAGGCTCTAATTCTTAAAAATCACGTACAACTTGAAAAAGGTATCGGATGGCGACTTATTGTCGCCAGACAGGAATTTCATTAATTAATTCTGAATAAAACTCTAAATGTTGAATCCAGAATGTTTATGTATAGCCTGTTCCTGTGAGGAATTTAGAATTTTAGGATTTGAAATGCCCGTACATTGATGAACTTATTCTGCTTTACGTAGTTTCTTAGATGATGATGGTTGATTGACGGCTTGGTTTGAAGGTTCGATGTTTTCCTTTTCCTCACTTGTCTTAACGAACTCCAATTCAATAGCAGAATTAGCTTTTCCTACTTCTTCACGTCCTCTATAAATTACAGAATATGCACCGTCTTTGAATTCTTCGACGCGTTTCATTAAAATACTACTTACTCTCTTCGGAATGAAGCAAACGAAGTCCCCCAGATCTACTAAAATAGTAGATCCAAAAGCAGTTTTGACTATTTTAGCCTTATAGATGGTATATGACTTGCCAATAATGAACTTGGATGCTTTGCATACTTCCTTATTCTCTAGAAGAGAAAGTTGGTTAACTTGTGCTAAATTCATATCTGGAAAACCCTCCAATTACTTCAGATTATTGAAAATATGATTTAGATTCGGATGAATTTACCTAAGAGAATAATATACAAAGTTTCAATAAACGTGTATAGCACACAAATTAGGTCGTGGTGACTCGTTTGAAGGATGAATACTGAATGAATGATAAAGTTTCAATATCAAAATCATGACGGTCTAATTAATTCACAATCGTAAATTGATAAACAAAACAACGGGAAATCTATTATCAACTGGTTCAAATTGAAAATAATCAGGTTTCCTTTTCAACAGGAACAACGATTTGATAGACCACTATCGCTGCACTTCAATTAAAATAATCATTTTTTCTAATACTTCATGAACAGGAAAAACCTACTTTTGATTAGTACCAATTAAACTAATCCGCTTCCTCTTCATATATCATCAGGAAAAACTAATCAGTTTCCTTTCACATAAGTCAACAGGAATAGGAAAACTAGATTGATATGAGTATACTAATCTTGTTAGTTCTAATTAAATGTTGATATTACAATTAGTAAACAGATTAGTTATCACTTCAAAATAACGTTTTCTTGTTAGATGAATTCCAAAGTTCAAGCGAGCCTCAAGAAGTTCTTCAAGTGTCTTTATCATGGAAATCGGGTTAGCGATGGAAGAATTAACTAATAGATATACAGCACCAGTTAATCCCTCTGAATATCTATCTGCAAAGTAAGTTTTATCAAGGAATACCTAGCGATAGATTATATGTTTCAAACTAATTTTGTAGTGGGTATGTTGTTATCATAAGAAAAAATGATGGAAACATGGTTAAATATGATGATGATCCTGTGGGGGAGGATAGCATAATAATTGTTCTGAATGAAGACAATTCAATTAGAGGGTATGTCATTCATCAATTCCATGAATTGTTTTGAGGATATTAATTATAATTTACTTACAGTAAATTTAATATGAAAAATGGGGAAATTGGAAAATGTACTCTGAAGGACGGAACTGAACTTATTATAAACAGGATGATACCGTCTGATGCTAACATTGTGAGAGCATTTTTATCTGGTGGGAACGTTGGAGAAGAACTTGATAAATGTATGTTGGAGGATGGGACTGAGGTTCTCATCAATGAATCATTTGACAATGTGTAAGTTCATTGAAAAATATTACCAATTTTAGTTGGGAACTAATAATACATTTCTTATAGATCTGACGATAATAACAGCTTTAGTAAGAAGCCTTCGAAAAGGATTAAAAATAAAAAGTGAGTATTTCCTCCATTTCATTCTGTTGTTTTCGATATCGTTTTATTTTTCATAATTTTAGTGAACGTAGGGCAAGACCAAATATGTTGAGAAAGAAACGTAAGACGCAACCTCCTATCAACTCCATTCAAATAATCGATGATGATGAAATAAGGTGAGTGATTTGATTAGAATCAAAGTTCTTCGAACATCTTTTTCAATGTTTATAGAGATCAAATGCCGATAACCTCCAGCTCCCTGCCACCACCACCCTCATCATCTCCGCCACCTTCAACACCCCCACAAGTCCACCATAATGAGGAGGAGGATCTCAGAGAAATATCGATATATGCCACGAGTAAGGATTTGGTGGTATTAATCGTGGAGGTACGTGCATTTTTCAGTTTTTATATTGGTTATACTAATTTTACTTTTTCCCTTTCTTTCCGTAGTTGTCTAAAAGTAAGAACAAGTACATATTCAAATGGAGATGAAGTACATGATATCCATACCTTATTAATACTATCCTTAATATATTATTAATGTAAAAATAAAAGAATGTTATAATGTAGTGTGTGTTTTTTGAATTCTTAAATTGAATGATGTCTGTCTACACCTACAGTCCATCTATATTCAGATTTATCAGTTTCCTATAACAGGTTTGATCTGTTTGACACAACAGACACCTGTATATGTTCGAACTGTTATGTTAACAGATGTCGCTAACAGATCTGTTTGAAACATCAGATCAGTTGATAACACTGTTCTGCTATCAGAGGAGAATATTCCATAACGATCAATCAGATATACGATTTTTGATTAAAGTCGATTCAAAAACCCACATCCCACAAATTATACACAACATTGCAATGTTGAATTCCGGCTAGTTTCTCGAACATATGGCAACACACTCGTTCCGCAGGTCGCATCAAACAATTATTGTGTGAATGTATTTTTTTGAAAATACCACAATTAAAAAATCAGGAACTTGCATGTTTTCTTGCATTTTTTTTACGGGTTTCATATTTATTGGCTGAGCGGGAAAATCGAAGCCGATTATATATATATATATATATATATATATATATATATATATATATATATATATATATATATATATATATATATATATATATAAATTCGCTGTGGTTTTCTTTTGCTGGTTTATCTAAAATAAGTTGTGGGTTCTCTTAGGTTTTTCAGCAATTTTAAATGAATTATCTCAATGAAACAATCTTTTCATTCGACGCGTTTCGGCTTTCGCCTTCTTCAGGAATTTATTCATTGTTTACATTATGAAGTGAGTTGATTTTACGGAAGCACACACTCATCATGGCTTTGAAATTCAGACTGAATTTCAAAGCCATGATGAGTGTGTGCTTCCGTAAAATCAACTCACTTCATAATGTAAACAATGAATAAATTCCTGAAGAAGGCGAAAGCCGAAACGCGTCGAATGAAAAGATTGTTTCATTGAGATAATTCATTTAAAATTGCTGAAAAACCTAAGAGAACCCACAACTTACTTTATATATATATATATATATATATAAACAAGTTTAAAGTTTCTTTGCCTAATTGGCCACTATCGTGTATGTAACTTAAGAGATATAGAATTAAATTTTCTGAATTATGAAGATAACTTAGATAATTTAACATAGGATTATAAAGATGAATAAACGTAAAAGATTGAACCATAGGCGGGATTCGAACCCACATTTCTGGATTTCTAGTCCAGGGTGTTTACCAATTACACCACTTCGGTCCTATTAGATTTTTATATTTTTGTAAATATAAACCTCTGAAAGGATAGTAGATCATTGATGAACACAATGCGATTCGATGCCCTACCATAGATCAACTATTCACGCATATTCATCTAAAGTTCAGTCGTTTTTTTGAAGTAAGGATTGTAGGTTAGTACTGCTATGGTTGGCAGTTACTTGACAGTTCTTATTCAAATGACAGCATCCCTGGTTCTTATATATTTCAATAGAACTGACTGAGAATTGTTCTGGTTAATTATAAACAAGTTTAAACTTTCTTTGCCTAATTGGCCACTATCGTGTATGTAACTTAAGAGATATAGAATTAAATTTTTAAATACACGATAGTGGCCAATTAGGCAAAGAAACTTTAAACTTGTTTATAATTAACCAGAACAATTCTCAGTCAGTTCTATTGAAATATATAAGAACCAGGGATGCTGTCATTTGAATAAGAACTGTCAAGTAACTGCCAACCATAGCAGTACTAACCTACAATCCTTACTTCAAAAAAACGACTTAACTTTAGATGAATATGCGTGAATAGTTGATCTATGGTAGGGCATCGAATCGCATTGTGTTCATCAATGATCTACTATCCTTTCAGAGGTTTATATTTACAAAAATATAAAAATCTAATAGGACCGAAGTGGTGTAATTGGTAAACACCCTGGACTAGAAATCCAGAAATGTGGGTTCGAATCCCGCCTATGGTTCAATCTTTTACGTTTATTCATCTTTATAATCCTATGTTAAATTATCTAAGTTATCTTCATAATTCAGAAAATTTAATTCTATATCTCTTAAGTTACATACACGATAGTGGCCAATTAGGCAAAGAAACTTTAAACTTGTTTATAATTAACCAGAACAATTCTCAGTCAGTTCTATTGAAATATATAAGAACCAGGGATGCTGTCATTTGAATAAGAACTGTCAAGTAACTGCCAACCATAGCAGTACTAACCTACAATCCTTACTTCAAAAAAACGACTGAACTTTAGATGAATATGCGTGAATAGTTGATCTATGGTAGGGCATCGAATCGCATTGTGTTCATCAATGATCTACTATCCTTTCAGAGGTTTATATTTACAAAAATATAAAAATCTAATAGGACCGAAGTGGTGTAATTGGTAAACACCCTGGACTAGAAATCCAGAAATGTGGGTTCGAATCCCGCCTATGGTTCAATCTTTTACGTTTATTCATCTTTATAATCCTATGTTAAATTATCTAAGTTATCTTCATAATTCAGAAAATTTAATTCTATATCTCTTAAGTTATATATATATATATATATATATATATATACTTTTTTTTACATTAAAACCTGGTCGGGGCTCCTGCGAGCACCAGAAAACCTAAACGGTTAACCGAAGCTACTCGTCCCCACCGGTCGAGAGTAGCTTCAGGTTCCTAAAGCGTGTGCCCTCAGTATTCTCATTGAACCCAGAATGACTGCCTTTTGCATCCGGTCTATCAAGATCTGCGCCGAGTTCCTACAGACCGGAATGATCTTCAAGTACGAACGCAGCGAAGACCGAGTTCCGCCCAAAACTCCGATGAGCGGAACCACTAATAAAACCTTGTGGCCTGGGTATAGCGTGCGGAGCTCGAACAGGAGATCTTGATATTTTGTCCATTTTTCCTCCACTTTCAAGACTATGTTCTTTTCTGCCGGAGCAGAGAATTCGATAACATACACAGTCTTGCTTAGTTTATCGAGGACAACGTCAGGCCTATTTGCTTGTATGGACCTGACGGTCGGAAACGGGTAATTTCAGTAGATCAGGCATTTTTCGTTTCCGACAACGGACTCAATACCTCCTGGCATGTAAGGCAGCACCGGCTCTTGGTCTATTCTGTACGAGTGCCTCAGATGGTAATACAGCACCCGTAGGGCCGCATTATGGCGATGGGTGTACGCCGAGGCCGCTTTTGCCGGTCATGCCGACAGCAGGTGGAAAATCGTATCAGGCGCTTTCCGAAAGGCCCTGCAGCTGACATCAAGGACCTGTACACCCATCACATTGCGGCGATAGACGAAGGTGTTAATTACGCCTCCTTGGCAAGCTGCGGTAAATCTCTCAGTCTCGGATGTAAGCTCGGCTGACCTTAGGTAGCCGAAGGTCAGTCTTGTTGACAAGCCGAGCGTTTCGATGTTTCGATAGAAAACACCGTGTATCGGCTTGTCAACATGCCGCCTGAGCATAAGATCTTGCTCCGCGGTATTTATCTGGGCTTTCACACTATAATATAATATAATATTATAAATTTAACACTCCAATATTGTTAATATAGGCTCAACCGAATATGTATTTAAATATACGAAATAAATATTTTTAACAAAATTGTGATTGTTTAACAATATCAATGTTCTTCTCAACTATATAATTTAGCAATCCAACATCTTATAATAGTACAATAATTCATAAATGAATGATTGTAATGAACATAAATCTGTTGAAGTACCAACTCAGATTATTGACGTTACAAGATAGAAAGTAACAGTAACTATATTAGAGAATTCTCCAAATCAGAAATTATAGCTATTATTAATATGTACATATTATCTGCACCCTCATATAATGACTAATTTAACTATATAATATGAACAATACTAAAGTACAGCATTGCTCTACTTACTATCAGTATTGCTGAAATTCAAATATAGTTTATTCATGATAACCATCATGCAACCTGTCAAGACTACTCACTTACTTTCCAAAATATTCTGTACACTGGAAAAATTATACTGCAGGATTAATAAAAGGCTTTTTGATGAAAACGAAATATAGTTTTTGCAAACAGAGTAACATGTAGGATAGGAATCTTCCATTCCTATACGAGATTACCTAAAATCCCTAAGTTATAGAAGGCGACCGTATTTCTATTTAGTATTTTAGTTTATTATGTTTAGATCTCGGAGCTGACCCACAAGCAATATGTTTATGTTGTGTTAATATATTAAACATATTGTGTGGCACAGATACCTTGACTCTTAGACTAGTTTAACTAGAACAATAACATCACATTACATTTATAATATATATACTTATGTATGGCTAAGAATTATGGAATCGGCAGATAGATTCCGTAATAACCCAGGAATATTTCAAAGATGACGTCAATCATTAACAAGAAGTATGATAAAATGTATTGAAGTACAAGGGCAACAATTTGAACATATTTTAAAAACTTGATGTTTCGTTTTGATTGATCATTATTTTTCATATTAAAATTTAATTATTGAAGTATTATAACATTCTTGGATAGTAGACTTCCGCCGACAGCTAATCTTGAAAAATCTTGTCTTCCGGATGGATTCCGCGTCACAATAGCTCGACTTGATGCCGACGTTTCGCCAACCATTACAGGTGGCATCTTCAGGGCAGGCTTGAGGCTTGAACTGAAACTGCTTCAGTTTCAGTTCAAGCCTCAAGCCTGCCCTGAAGATGCCACCTGTAATGGTTGGCGAAACGTCGGCATCAAGTCGAGCTATTGTGACGCGGAATCCATCCGGAAGACAAGATTTTATTGTAACATTGTATTTGCAAATAAGTTACTTTTGCGCTTTTGAATAATTTTCGTGCATCGTCGGCTTAAGATGCATTCTTACCGGAAACCATTGCTTCTAGCGACTTAGACAAGGTATACCTTTCTTAAGCATAAAAGATGGGAAAACAAATTATTCTAGTTGATATTGACATACAGTGTGAGGCAAAAAAGTTAGACACTGGACTATTATTTTCAGGTACTAAATGACCAATCATAAGACTCAAATTGAATTCAAAACATAACATTTCAGAGGAAGACATTTTAATCCCCCCTTTTTCTAAAACTTGTTTATTTATTTTCAAAGGCTTATTAGCAGATGGATCATAATCAAATGATGATATTTTAGAATTAAGTACATTTAATGTGAACAAATGAAGATCGTAATAAAATGACACAAAATTAACGACAAATCATAATTGCATACTCCTTCCAACATATCATGCATAATATCTACACATAAATTGTCAGCCACATGAAACTCATTAACATTATTAAATATAGATTACTCTTTTATATCAGTTACGGAATAATTATTTAATAAAAAGTCTGCTTGACAGTTTTCAGCATTTTGTAGTTTACTTTCATCTTCAACGAACTGATGTTTAGCATCAGATTTCTTCATTTTGCAAACTCTACAATAAAAATTTGAACAAAAGCTTTCCACAAATCCCAACATTGAATTTAATCCTATGTTATCTCCAACGTATAATCCAAGAATGTAGTAAATAGTTTAGGTCAGGTACAAGAGGATCGAAGACGTTGTTCCTGTATTTTTTCCTATCAGATGAATGAAACAGTTGAACAAGGAAAATATTTTCCAACAATGAAATGAATTCTGGAGGGAAACAAGGAAACTTTTCCTGTTTCGTAATCATCAAAGTATATGAACATTGGGAAGACAATATTATTACCAAATACTTGTTTTTGATTACCATAAGGGACTTTGAACAAAACATGTTTTTGCATTTCGAGTTCAGATACATATCCACTAGTTCTATCAAACACTGTGGGTAATTCAAAAATTTTCTTTAGAGTATATCGAAGACGAATGAATGAACATTTGGATACTTTTTGTAATATTCTAGGATTGTCAAAGTTACTTGTTTTGACATGTTCTACACCAAAAACAACTTCTTCTGGCTTACCATAAAATCCTGAGGATTGAAAAAAATTGAATCTCTTGTACTCAGTAGATATTTCAATGAATGGTTCTTTTAATATATAAAGAGAGTCATTAACTGAACTCATTACATCATTTTCACAGTTTAATTTTTCAAGAGTGGATATCACTCATAATGTAAGTTACGGACAAAATGACTATTAGAAATATTAGAAATCGATGTTATAATACTTTGAACAGTAAATCTAGGTATTGAATCATTATGGTACAACCCAGAGACAGATATCTTTTTTGAAATTATCCAAACCCTCGGTGAATTCAACAGTATTATTCAATTTAGGTTTTTTGATTTCATCTTGTCAGTCTCGAGACCTATTTAGTAAATTGGTTGAACTATTAGAAACAGTTTTAATTTCAGATAAGTTACTCTGTGTAGAAACTGGTTTCGATAAAGTATGTTTTTCTTCACAGTGCTTTCGGAAAGAATGTATGTTAGTCAAATTTCGGTAGCAACCTTCTTCCATACAATTAATTGGACCATCTTCGAAACAATGATTACGCTTTAAATGTAAAATTCAAATTTTGACTCATGAGAAAATATTATTACACAGAAAGCACTTCATAACAGAAATTAAAAAAACTGTATTTTGAATTGAGTAATTATTCAGCTAAGCTTAGTCTGATATGGAAGAGTTAACATTTGTAAAATGTTTTTCTCCTATTTCTTTCATATCATACACAAACTTTTGCATAAAATACATATATGCTGGTTTTCTGAAAGAAATTTTACATTCAAACTATAAAAACTTTAAAACATACCTCAATACAATTAGCTACACTGTCAATTTCAAACAAGTAGGAATCAATTGAAATGTATGCCTTCAAATCATCAAAATGCTTACCTGCTATTACTGGAAGAGGTTGTGAACAGTCACCATGCATTAAACATTTAGCATGTTGACGTTCCAATTAATAATAATAATGGTAATCGTGATCGGCGACTTCGTAAACCCCCGAGAGCCAGAATTTGTTACATTTTATGAAGAAAAATTAACAAATTCCTAGAAGATGACGTGGTTACCCGGTCTCAGGGTACCACCAGGTATTGCAGAAGAGTTTTTTCACGTCGTAATCATCACTAGGTACCCTGATATCACCTCTCGAACAGTTAACAAACATTGAAAATAATTTTCTAATGAAATTCATCGATATCCATGGCGTCAGAACCCCGTATACCCCGGGGATGGTCAAAGGGGACCTCAGTGAATTGTTTTGATAGCATATTCGTTTTCAGCGACCCCAAAAACCCCCGAGAAACCAATTCCAGTCCGTTTTTTGGATTCACCTCAAAAAATTATATTAGGTATATTATACATTTTTTGCGTGTAGAAATGCATTTAATTGCTTGCGCAAAAAACAAACCCGGGCACTTTATGAATCGAGTGCAGAGAACCGCATCTCAATCCATCCCAACGGCGCCGACTTTGGAAGGTTTGGCCCATTTTAGGGCTTTATTTCCTCGACTAATTTATTAATTGAAAAAAAGTCAAAAACCAAAATTTGTTAACAAGCGAAACATAAGTCATAGTGATGGAAAAATTTACAAAAGATGTTTATTCCATAAGCTAGGTGTTGAATATTAGCATTCGAACTCTAACCCAATCAGACTCCTGCAACCCAGGTATGCTCTCAATTGCGGCTATACATTCCATTTTTTTGAGTGCTATCTTCTTTTTAATATGACTTTTCAATTTTTGCAGCACTAGTTTTTACTACTCTGGGAGCCATTTCACCCTTGTTGAGTCAGTATTTTCTTTGATTGCTACTTGTTCTTCTATTTCAATGTTTATCTGATCACCTGGAATTTAAAAATATCGAATATTTGTCAATTATTAATATCAATGTCAACAATATGTAGGTTCTAAGCCTTAATATAAACTTAGTTATTTAGAACTTCGAAGAAAATGGAATAGATTTTTCGAGTTTTACATTATAGCAATTCGAACTGAGTGTTTCTCAGTTTCTCAGTATAGTTTCATGTAATTAAGATCTCCGTTTTTCAGTATAGTTTTATGAATCAAAAATATCCATATTTCTCGAATATCTAGGGGAGAGTGGGTGAAAACGATCCCCTTAAGGTTTACTGGCGTGTAACTGCTTCTGATTACGACAGAAAATTATGAAAATTTTACTGTGATTATAGCACAATGTATTCACTTTAGCCAAGTCTTGTTTTGACAAATGAAATCGTAACTTGGCTGCAGATATGACCAAAAATCTGACTTAATACAAAGGGATCATTTTGCCCTACTATGTGGGGTAAAATGATTACCTTGAGAGGGGTAATATGATCTCAGGGAAACATAATCGATACGTAGAAAAATAATTCTAATATTCAACGTTATATTTAAAAAAAAGTGAAACCAGGTTTTTATGGCCTCAAAAAAAACATATTTATGTAAAATTGGCAACGAAAAATGGCACAAATGAAAAACTACATAATAACCTAAAGAATAAACATCAAATTTTTCTTAAAATGAGATTTCTGGGCACACAAATCACATATAAAGTCATCAGGATCATCGTCTTCGCCACCGGCACATTTATCATGAGCCCAGTTAAAGCATACTGAGCACCTGATCCAGCCTTCACCGGATACTGAATTTGAATAAGATTCACCACAAAATATGCACTCTTCGTCATTAACTTCCTCATCGTCTTCTGAGGAATCTTGATCAACTATAACTGTTCTCTTTAGCTTTTGTTTGCCTTTGGATTTCCTATTAGAACTTTTTGAACTTGGCTTGAATTTCCCTTTAATCTGGTTACCTTCCTGTCCTTTCTTCTTATCTAGTCTCATACGTTTCACTTCTAATGCCTCCTCCTGTTTCTTCTTTTCTTCCTGTAACATATTCTTATATGGACTAGAGGTTGAAACCGCCGTTGATCCTTTTTTTCTACCACCTGTTTTCTTACTTATGGTTTGTTTTTTAGGCAAAGGGCGAATATCTTTGGGAGATGTCAAAAACGACTGATCTTTATGTAACTGTTCTTGAGCAGCACTGCTGGTTCCAGGCATAGATTCGATGTCTGTTTTATTGATTGCAGTACTATCAAGAAGTCCTTGACCTTCATTGCTTACAAACTGATTTTCCTTGTCATCTTCTTGGTCCATCTGGTTTTCCTCTTCTTGTGGAGTATGATATTCATCTGTCTTTACTTCTTTGTTTCCTGTTAAGTCACCTTCTATTGATTGGTCTGTAACTGTAGCAGCAGAAAATTCAAAATCTTGGAAAAGGTTACTGTCAAATGGATGTATACCACATTTGCGAAATGCATTAATTGCATTTTCTGCTGTGCATGCCTTTAGGTATGCTTGACAGAACAAGTTGCTGATTTGAAAAACTGTGATAACACGACCAGGATGATTATTCAGCCAGTTCTCCAAAGCATTATCGAGGTATCGACTCAATGGAAACATAACCCCGACGTCAAGTGGCTGTAATTTGTGTGACGTGTGGGGTGGGATACATGAAATAGACACATTATTTTCTCTTGCTTTTATTTATTTATTTATTTAGTATATATATGCCCAACAGGTTAACCCAATTATAGGACAAACAATACAGAACAACATAATATAAACAATAACAAGAAATATATAACAAAAATAATATCTTATAGGAATTATGAAAATAAACTGACTAAATTCTTAAATTACATGGTGATAAAAATAAAAAATAAAATGAAAACCTCACTTAACCACACTAATAAGATACTGAATACTATTGAAAAATATGTCACATTGTGAACAAATAACATTAAAGTTTGTTGTCATGACAAATATCGGACATCTAGATGATACATTTGTATTAGACCATACATTGTAAAAAGTTAAGGGACAGCGAGAAGATAATCTAGGTACAACAAAATTTAATTTACCTGATAAGTAACTGCAGTCAATATTATTATTCAACAAATTGTGAAGGAATATTGTGCTCCTTATTCTTCTTCTAAGTTCAAGTGTCAAACAATCAAAAGTAGATAATAATAATTGATGATCAAAACCTCTTCTAGGAAAGATATTGAAAGTTCTAAACCAGAGATATTTCAAATATTTACGTTGAATGCTCTCAATTAGTGTAATCTGAAATTTATACTGAGGGTTCCAGATAAGTGAAGCATGTTCCAGTTTTTGTTTAACCAATGAATTCAATAATGTTTGTAGTACCTCTAAATTGTTGAAATATTTGGAATGCCTAAGTACAAACCCTAAAGTTCTATTAGCTTTAGCACACATATCACTTATATGTAGATTAAAAGTGAACTGATGATCGTCTTTGACTGTAGTATTACGAGAAATGATTACTGAATCTAAAAGATAATCGAACAAAATAGGATGAACTTTACGACTGAAGCTAACAACACAACATTTACCAATATTCAGACTTACTTTATTGTTGGCCCACCATTCGAAAATATTGTCCAGATCATTTTGTAGTGCATAGCAGTCATCTATGGTCTTTATTTCTAAAAATATTTTCAAGTCATTAGCAAAAATTAGTTTCAATCCGATTATGGTTTCAGCCAAATCATTAATAAATAACAGGAACAGTAGAGGACCAAGGTTTGAGCCTTGAGGCACACCGGATTTGGCGATAAATGAATTTGATCTTTGACCCCAATACTGCACAAACTGCGATCTATTGATGAGGTATGAGCAAAAAAACGCTACTAAGGAGGTACTAAATCCAATGGATTTGAGCTTGCCCAGAAGAATATTGTGATCAAGTTTATCAAAGGCCTTCGAAAAATCAGTATATAATACGTCAACCTGTCCTTGGTTGTCAAGAACAGCAGCAATATACGTGTTCTCTTTTGAACAAATCCATGTTGGTATGGTGATATCATATGTGAGAAAGTACTATAAATGCGTTGATACAGACACATCTCAAAGACCTTAGATAAGTTAGACAATATAGCAATTGGACGATAGTTGAGTATATTTCCAACATCACCAGATTTGTGAATAGGAATAATCTTTGCTTTTTTCCAAACACTAGGAAATTTATTAGATTTCAAACTGAGATTAAACAAAATCTGTAGTGGAACGACAAACACAGAAGCGCAATCTTTTATCAAGAAGCTTGGTATTTGATCATGTCAAGATGTGTATTTATTCTTGAGGTTTTTAATAGCAGCTATAATTTCTGGTTGACTCATCGATGCAATATTTAAAAATGATGAGTTAATGTTGGTCAAATCTGAAATATTGCTGAAATCGTTATTGTTATTGGGTTCAGAGTGTACACTGGCAAAGAATGTATCAAAAACTTTTTGTATCATGAGTGATGGAGTTACCGATTTTCTCCAAATAGAGATTATAAGCTTCCTTTATTCGAACTTTGGTTAAAGATCTCAGTTGCTTAAAATCTCCAAGATTCTGACGAGACTTATGTTTTAAATACCTAGTTCTAGCATTGTTTTTATTAGATCGATAATAGACCTATCAAACAATTGTGGATAACCACGTTTTTTATTTTGAAATAATGGTACATTTACATCAAATACAGAGTATACTATACTATAGAATTCAGAGCAAGCCTCATCAATATTGGAGTAATCATTCAGAATGGACCAGTCAATTTCAAGTAACATATTATATAATTGTAAGAAATTAGCTTTTCTGAAGTTATATATATGTGTTGTTTACACTAATACCTTTGAAGTTTTGATTATGAGGTCTACACAATGACATCTCAATCAAAAGTGCAGGGTGAAACGAATCTTCTTTAACTAAGGGAGCATTGTCTCTAAACAAATGACATGTAATGTTAGATAATACTAGGTCAAGATAGTTGTCATGACTGTTTGTTATATTATTGTATTGTTTCAATTGCAAGAAATTCATGAAGTTTCTTAATAACAAATAAAGTTTATCATTTATATTCTCATTTATGAAACAAGGTATGTTAAAGTCACCTAAAATTAGCAAGTGCTCATAGACCAGAGAAATTTCTTCAAGATGTTCCAGTAACGTTTCTAAATCACTTGCTGAAGGTGTTTTGGGAAGGTATAAAACTATAACGAGTAATTTAACACCATTATTTAGGTCACATACACAAGCAACAATATCAAAAAAAGGTAAATCAGTGAGAATAGAGATGAGATCCAGCTGTTGTACTTTGATGGAGTTATGTACAGCAAGTAGTGTCCCACCACCATGTGTAGTTTCTGTAATATTCAGGTTACGATCGCATCTGAAAACACCATAATCGGAAGGAAATAGTTCACTACTCGCAATGGAATCATGAAGCCATGTTTCAGTAAGAGCGACAAAGGCACAAAGGTATAATCATCATGACTAATAGCCGAATGAAATTCTGAGAGTTTATTTTTAATACTTCGAACATTCTGGTAATAGCAGGTTAAAGATGAATTAGGATTATTGTTGGGCATACTTAGTTTAAATTCAGTGGAATGTTGGTGTTAATTATGCGTGGCACACCACGTATATATTTAATGGTAAGATCTTTTTCCCCATTATCTATACGACTATTTAGTGATTCTCTAAGACTATTAAGATGTTGGATTTGATCTGGAGTTTGGTCGGTATTAATCTTGATGTTCTTGAATGATGACGTAGCTAAATTGCTCTTCTTCTTCAAGATCTCATTCACCTCATTCGGACTGGAAAAGTTAATTTTAATTAACCACGACTTGTTCGGTATTGGCTTACTCAGCCGTATAATTTTTAAAGGATTCACTGCGGGTGTACCAATTGCTGTTAACACATTGTTAACAAACTCAGAATCGGGGACAGTAGTTGATTCTGGAACATTCCGGATTATAATGTTTGAGGATCGCGCGTTCCATAACTTCATTGATGATATTCTCATTACCAATTGATACTTGAGTACATGTTTGATCATTTAATTTTTTCTCCAATGACTCCACTTTCGACGTTAACTCCTGAATCAGTGCCTTTAAATCATTTAATGGCCCTCTTTGTTAAGACAACCTGTACAATAAATTTTTACGCATCGTATTTTCTGTCGAGTTATACGATCATCAGCCTGCAGTCCTGTACAGACTAGGTGGATTCTCATGTTGCAGCCATCGCACTATATAGATTGTTGCTGGCCACTTATACCACTATTGCAGTTGCAGCATTTCATGTTGGATAACTCGGGTGACGTAAAAAGTATATGACAAGAAACCAAATGAATACGATAAGACGTAGGAGATTAAACTTATTATGGAAGAGAGTTTTTTGTGAACCTGATTTAGACGACGGAATCAATGATATAATCTCTTAATTCAATAAGACATTGTTTTTATTGTGATTACTCAGAAATCCTGCTCTAAGGCACAATAATATAATAGGCAAAGTATGAAGCTCTTCTTTACTTACAGAGTGATCTAACTTTGAACTATATTATATAAATCAAAACGAACCACTTTGAAATATTGATTTAATCAGGAGCTCGAAACAACCGTGTATATATGTCTAACGGAACGTATAATAACATCCAAATTTTTGGTGTGTGATGAATGACCGTCTAATATCAATAATGCGGGGTCATCTGAATTTGGTTTGGTATGATTTAGAAAATGATCGAACCAGGTTTGAAATACGTCTATTTTCATCCAACGCGACTCGTTGCAGGTGAAAATAGAACCAGGTGATGCACCTTCCTTAAGCTCTTCCTTCATCCTTTTGCGTGAAAATATTATCAATGGAGGGTATAAATTTCCTCCAGCCGCACAACAGCCGCAACAGCAGTTGTGCAAACACCACGATCAGCAGAAGTTATCCTTGCAACCTGTTCACGACCTTTTAGTGCCATAATCTTTGAATTTCTTCCTGGAACTATGCATAATGAGGTCTCATCTACATTAAAAATTCGATGAGATTTCTTGTTTCAGGAGATTGTAAAATGTATCTGCAACGAGTTTATTAAAACCACCTGCTCGGGCAATAGAAGTGGATTCTGGACTTCTTAAGGTCAGCTCAGGAACGAAAATTTGCCAGCCAGTCTTTTCCAGCTGCTTGTTTATCCTGGGAAAATGGGTGGTTTATTTTATTCCTTTCGGCAAGTTTAAACGCTAAGCAGCGAACATCTCGCCTTCATATTTTTGCCTCCATATCTAAAATGTATTCTACGAGCTCTTGTTCTTGCTTCTCCGTAAACACTGATTCAAGCCGTCCCAGACCTTTCATTTTAGATACGTTATTGGTCAGCCTTCTTTTAAGAGCCATAATGAGAACACCAAATTGTCTTGCTGCAGTTTTTTTTAGACATTCCTGCGTCATTTACTGCAGGAATTGCTGCCAACATATTTTCACAATCCCAGTTTTGTCTTTGTGTTTTTCTATGATATATTCTCGGCATATTTGTACCTACCTGTGAAAAATAAAATAAATCCAGAAACATTACATGTACCTGTTTGAGTAAAATTTCAGAAAAATTCAAGGGTACCTATGTACCGCTTAATATTTTAATAAATTTACACTCTCTTGGATATGCATCCTCGTACCTATACCTACTTTATACTCCAATTAAAAATTCTAATGGGGGGTAAAACAATCCCTCGGATCATTTTACCCCATTAGTATGGGATCATTTTACCTCAAAGTGACCTTCTATAGTTAAACATAAATTAAAATCACCCAAAATCATTAATGTTAACAACTAACAGTATCAGCACCTTCTATAGTGTCCAAGCTTTAAGGATATATAATAAACACTTACCTAAATACGTTCCTTGTTGGCAGAACAAACACTATTTTAGATGAAACTGCTGCTAACCGGTAAAAACTCAACACACACCTTATCTTGACGGCAGCTCACGCCAGACTGAGAGAATAGTCTATCTCAGTTCAAAGTGTAGATTTTCAAGGTTATACATCCAATTGATCATTTTGAGGTGACGTCACGACAGGTCCGCCATATTGCCGGTAGGGCACACAAAACGTTCCTGTCATTGTAAACAATAGAAAAGATCGATTTTTAAAGTGTGAATTATTTAAAATGCCGGCGTTTTGTTCTGTTGTGGGGTGTTCTAAAAGGGCAGAAAGGGATCAAATTCGTTTTTTTAGAGTTCCCAAAGCCTTACAAAACCGAGGAGAAATGCTGGACGCCTTATCAAAAGAACGTCGAGATTGTTGGGTTAGGGCTTTAAGACGGGGCAATTTGACCGATACATTCCTTAAACATGCACGAATTTGTGCAGATCATTTTGTATCAGGTATGTAAATAATATTAATACATAAGAAATACAAATATTATGGTCCAAAATGTTTGAATTTATAGTTAAATATGGTGTTAAAGTAAACGTTTTTTGTTCAACTTTTTAGGAGAACCAGCTAAACTGGAAGATAGAGATAGCCCCGATTGGGTCCCTTCTGTAAATATGGGATACACTAGCATCAAAACACAAGATGAGCAAAGTGTAAACAGGCATGTTAGATTGGTTAAACGTCAAACGAAACGTCTTAAAGTGGTCAGTATTACTGTTATTTAAAAAAGTTGTAATCCCAATCAATTCTTCATTTTCTTTAGGATGAAGCTGGGCATACTGCATTGAATATAGAACCCACAGCAGGTCCATCTATAGAACCCACAGCAGGTTCATCTACAGAAACTCCTGAACTGTGCAATGAACACGAAAGTCACAGACCTGCTAGCAGTCAAACGGATTTAACTATGGACCACTTAAACAAGCTCTTTGAAGATCTCGATTTTTCTAATCAAAAAATGAATGCTTTGGAAGAAAAATTGAATGCATCAGATTTAACAGAGGAGTCATTTAAGAACGATTCAAGAACATTGTACTTCACTGGGTTCCCAAAAGCTGAGCTGATGTTTCAAGTATTTCACAGTGTGGCTCCCTACTTATCAACTAAAAGTGTTCTATCTCCGTTTCATCAATTTATTTTGACATTAATAAAATTGAGGCTCAACTTGCCATTCAAGTATTTGTCTTACCGATTTGCTATAGCTCCATCAACTGCATCAGAATCATTTTACAAGTGTATTGATGTACTCTATGCTAGGTACCAAAAACTTATATTTTGGCCAGATAGAGAGATATTAAAAAAAAGTATGCCTGATTGCTTCAAAGAAAATTTTGGTGATCGTGTAGCAGTAATAATTGACTGCTTTGAAATATATACAGAAACACCATCTGGTATGTTGAATGCAGCTCGTTGTTGGTCTAATTACAAACATCATGAGACTGTTAAGTTTTTAATTGGGATCACTCCTCAAGGAACAATATCATATATCTCAGAAGCCTGGGGCGGCCGAACCAGTGATAAGTTTTTGACAGAAAACTGTGGATTCTTAAATTTAATTGCCTGGAGATGTAATATTAGCTGATAGAGGATTTTTGATAAGAGACTCTGTTGAAACTCTAAGAGGACACCTGGAAATTCCAGCCTTCACAAAAGGAAAAAATCAACTTGACCCTGCTGATATAGAAAGCACCCGTAAGATTGCAAATGTAAGAATTCATGTGGAACGAATAATAGGCCTGCTTAAGAGGAAATTCAAAATTTGTCAAGGTCCCATTCCTATAAGCATGTTATCAGCATCTAGAGATGATTTAAGTGCTTTAGATAAGATTATAGTTGTATGTGGTGCCTTTCTCAATTTATGCCCTTCTGTTATCCCCATGAATTAAAAAAGTCCCTAATTTTATTTTAAACAGGTTTAGTGCTATTCACCTTGTTTGCTAAACATGAAATATTTTTAATTATAGACTTTGTATTTTTGTAATGACAATTTATTATGTGTGATTTTTATAAAATGTATAATGGGCATTTATCCATTTAATTACTGATCATTATTGTTATGCCAAAATGCTTGGAAGTTAAAACTTTTAAATAAAAAGATGTATTGTAAAAAACGAATCAGTTTTTAATTTTTCACCTATCCAAGATAATATTATGACATCGACAAAGTCAAAGTACCCTTCTCTCCAAATATTTCCACAAAGTGGGAAATATGAGGCAAACTTCTGACAGAAAACAACTACTTCCCTGGCTATTAGCACGACGGACATTGAACAACATCTGACAAATGTTTGTGTAACTTTCTTCCAAGACGACCCAAAATGCAAGTGCTTTTGGCAGTTAAACATTCGATTATCCTTCAATCGACTTGGCCCCATCCAATTGAAGGACACTTTTACTTAACTTAAAATCTAACTCGTACACCAAAAAATCCTGAAAAAAACTCCTATTTACTGGCAAGTATCACAAAACCAGGCGTTTTGTGGTTCCTCCATTATTCCAATGCAATTGAAATGGAACCAACCTATTTCACAGTCATCATTATCGCAACTTAACATAGGTCGACCATCATCAGGTGTTTTGCAGATGCACCATGTCTCAACCTTTTCCACACCACATTTGGTGGTAAAAAATCTTGCAAGCAATTCAGGCTTAATGACAAATTTATGAAAATCTAATGATTTCCTCAAACATTCATTAAAAAACTCCTCATTAAAACCCACTCTGTCAATAAATAAACATTCTTTTGACCAAATAACAAAATCACAATATTTAGTCTTTGTGATGAACATTCGTAATTATGATACACTAAACATGTATTTTTCTTCTTTGCAAAATCTGAAATACTCAACTCTTTCAGCAAGTAGGGGCACTTCACCTCAACACATCCCAAACCACAACATTCACATTGTACAATTCCGTCCGGAGAAGCACCTAACTCTGGATGTTAATGTGAAATGAAGAACCCAGCAGGTTTTAGTGACATTCCTTCGTGGTACTTCTTAACTTCACTTAAATAGTCTTCCAAAGCGGTTTTTTCATATTTTATGCCATATGAAGTTTGTTTTGACTTAAATATCACCTTCTGAGGATAACATACACCTTTTATGAGAGATAAAGGAGGCTTCTCCAATTAGGCCTGCATGCAGTTTTAAATTTGGATGCAGTTATTCTACCAGCCCTATATTTAAACCAAATATTGTTTTGAGCTTGCTCTCGGGTTGCAGATTCTATTTCTTTGATGTGCTCTTCGCTTATAGTAAAATCAATGGGTTGTGCTACAAGTTCTTTGTATGTATACTCTCTGAAATCGTCACTAAAAAGAGTCTCCAAACCATTGGGTAAACTTTTTGGGGGCTGGTACATTTCAGATACAAATGGCTCATATACTCTGGAAATTGCTGGTGTAATATCGAATTTTTCAAAACCTCGGATAAATTTCACCAACTCCTCACCTTCTAAGGCTGGTACTCCACCTTGGGGTAACACCACTGGTTTTGGTTTCCTAGTCCAGTCCATGTCTCGGATCCTTACCATGTCAACGGTTTTGGTAGACGGTACTGGCCACCGAGCTAGGGTTTCTGTGCAAGACACCTCTTCGTTGCTTGGACGGGCTTGTAAATAGAATAAAATTGCTGCCACATGGCTGCAAACTTCGCTCAAGCCTGCCATACAGGTACAATGCCCACAGGATACAGCTCCGTCCGGTAAGATGATGACCCATACATGCAGGGGCTTTTCCCGTGTTCTTTGGGAATGTTTCACCTAAACCAACAAAAGAGGAAATTAATAAAGGTCATCTTGGGTGTCACAGAACATTTTTTGCTAATTATAATAGCTTGTGAGTTTAACTTCATTGGAATAAAAAAGCTTACCTTGCCAACTACAACAAAATTTTCATTTATTCTCTTGGCCAATACGTCAACAACAAATCCAGCCTCATAATACTTGTAAGCCTGTAGGGACTTGTAGGCCTTCAACTGTTGTCCAGTATAGAAACTATGAGTTAAAATTAAGTAATTCACCAAGTCCATAATGCTCACAGTTGGTAAAAAACTTAAATTGCTGGCCAGTTCACTTGCACCAAGAGAATAGGGATCAACATTGTCTATAATTCCAAGTTTAGACTCGTAACGCGATTTCACGTTTCCTTTGAGAGATAAGTAGTATTCACTCCAAGCCATATTGTAGAAAAAGTTTATAAAAAACGCAATACACACACTAAAAACTCGAAGTAAACACCTCAAAACTGCAGATAACAATGAAAACCTTATGGCAGACGCGCCCTTGTATGCCCTACCGACAAAATGGCCGCTCTGTCGAAGTCACGTGACTCAAAATGATCTATATAGAGTATCGTGACATAGCACGTGCGGGTGATAGTTTCAGTTCAAGCCTCAAGTCAGCCCTGAAGATGCCACCTGTAATGGTTGGCGAAACGTCGGCATCAAGTCGAGCTATTGTGACGCGAAATCCATCCGGAGACTACCCTGGGACAAGGCTATCCGTAGATAGCATATTGATACGCTTTGTGGTGAGGGCCCTAGCAGAAGCCCTTAACCTCTTAAGGTCCACATATAGAAAACAATGAATTAGGATTTCAATGATGTGCTAAATGTTGACGGAATTGATAAAAATATGGATTTACCAACTACAAAATTTCAATTTTTCATTTCATAAAAAAAAATCAGTGTTCCTATTTTGGTACAATGGTCTATACATCTATATATGAAATTCGGCAAAACAATTTCTTCTTTTATTGATACAAAGATATACCTCACATTTTATGCAATAAAAATATGTTTTCAATCCACAGTTTGGTTTTTTGCATTTCTGCCTTCGTTCTTTCTCGCATGGGGAGTGGCCTACTTTATCTGTACGTACGTCAAACTGAGGTATTGGCTTAGTTTAACTTCTCTTTCTCTTCTCTTGAAACTCCCTTCCGATACTCCCACTTGGTCTTCCCTTCTTCCTTGAATTCAGATTGTTTCCTAAATGACAGAGGCCTTCTGCCACCTCGCCACGAAAACCAAGTGAATCTATAATGTCTTTTTTTGGCAATCCTATGTTTACCATGTCGATCTTGTACCGTATCCAAGCCGTGACTATAACCAAGACAATGAAATGGAAAAAAATCTTCAAATACCACTTTCGACTCCTCAGTGCTATTCTATAATAGGATATGAGCCAATCTAACAAATCGACCCCACCCATAAAATGATTGTATTGTTTTATCATGTTTGGACGCTGAACGCCAATTCTTGTTTTGGTCTTACGGTCGAAACGTTGGACGATGTCAATCGCCTGAGATCCACAGAAGGTACTTGCCAAGCAAACACTCTTATTGTCAAACTATTTCAAAGCGATGATTGGTACGCCTTGTACAGTAGTCGTATATTCTTCAAATGTACCTCGGCCTTGTTTTTTCACGATTTTGTCTTTGTGAAATTGTAGACCAGGAATTCTGTCTTTCCTTATTGTACCCAAACAATAAATTCCATCCATTTGCAGTGTGGTGAGGAGTTTTATAGAAGTGAACCAGTTATCGAAAAACAACAAATAATTTTTGTGTTTTGGAATGATAGACGCCAGACGTAGTACTATATTCCCGCTGGCACCTATATCTTCTTTCCCAGATGTTGGTAGTATCTTTCCGGTATGAACTTCAAAGTTATGGATCAGACCACCACTATCACATGGAACAAAAATTTTGTAACCCCATTTATTTGGCTTTTTTGGGTTGTATTGCTTGAGAGACGACATTCTTTTGAATGGCACTATTTGCTCGTCCACACACAACATTTGTGGTTTCACTTGGTTAAAAATTTTTGCTGTAGGTTATCTAGGAAACGTCGAAGTTTGAACAATTTATCTCTATTTAATCATTTCGATCGTTTGGAAGATTCTCGTTGTTATTGAAATGAAGTGTCTTCTTTATTTCCTCCCACCTCTTCCTAGACATAGAATCCGCAACTTGCGGTATTCTGCAGGTTTGACTCCAATAAAGACGATGCCTCGGTAAACCAAAAATGGACATGTATATAATAGTCCCAATAAAAATTCTCAATTCTGATCGTGTGAGATTCAGTGGCTTTTTAGGATCAACCTGACAAGCATATAAATTGCTCTGTTCTACTATAAAGTCTAATAATTGATTTGAAAAAAACATCTCGAAATAATGTATTGGTCTCCCCACTTCCGGTCCCTCTACTATGTCTAGTGATGTAAACTGTGGATTGAGTGAATTATCTTGGTCTCCTCTCACCTTAGTCCAGGTATACTTTTGTTTTCCTCTAGCAGATACATTGCTCAGAGGCTCCTCATCTCCTGAATCAGAAACAGAAATATCTCCTTCATCACTAGATACAGTGTCCTTGGTGTTTGGGTTAGGTACAGAATCATCATCAGAGTCGCTTAGATTTTCGTCTTCGCTAACGCTTGGTAGTATATCAGCCATATCTTCACTAAAAGAGAGAATTCATTGACAGTTTATTATATGATCAAAATGCTCATTGTTCCAAATCAGGAACTAACTAATTTTCCCCCAATGACTGTTGTTCCTGATTTGGAACAATGAAATTTCCTGATATGGAGACCAAAATAAAGAAAAACTTTATTCAAATTTACCTTGAAACTGTTCTTATATAACCAACCAACATACCTGATTTTTATTTTCACCTTACGTTGATGAGAAAAAACAAAAAACACTGCAGGTAAACAAGTCACGTGCTGAAGAAACAGACCCAATGAAATGAATAGTTCTGTTTCGTATACTGGTTAGATTGCGCGAGATGGCTGTTCAATGCATGGTATTCGTTGTTACAAGTCGGGAACAGAGGTCTACAATGGTAAACGAGACAAATTTTAGTTTTATCAATTATTTTTGTGCGTCTATTTCCAGTGTTCCCATTTAGGAACATGAGACCTTAAGAGGTTAACGAGGAGTAAACCATGACAAAAATCTGGCGCCCGAGGAGTATTGAAGCCGTAGAAAGTAAAAATCGCCAAAAAAATAACAAGGGACGTCACAAGTTCTGATAGTTGATTGTTGAGAATCATTAAATGTTATACTACATTTATTAAGAACTGGAGAATTTTCAAGCCATAACTTTTTGAAATTTGTGAATGAAATAATTGAACAGCTAGCACCTGTATCAATTTCCATAGGACAGTCTTTATTATTCATTTGCACAGTATGTAAGGCCTTTTTGAAGGTTTGTCTGTATTACACGTAAATATAGTTTCCTCTAATTTAATTTGTAAGATTTCTGTAGAGACATCGTTAGATTCAACTTGATGTGTATTGTTTCTATTAGAGCTGTTTCTCTTCTTTAGGCACATTTGTTCCAAATGTCCTATTTTTTGACAGTATCTACAGGTAGTATTTGCTCGGTGTGACATTTCACCATAACGAACGATAGCAATGTTTGTTATTCTGTCGGTTAGGTACCATTTTAGTTCCCGATGCTTGAACATTTGTAGAACTTGATCTATAGCTATTATATTCGGGGTTAACCCTACCTAATTTCTGAGCTTGCGTTTTGTTGACAGCAGTATTGTCAATGATTCCATGAGTAGAATTCCTTATTTCACTAATGTTTTTTGTTGCAGTTCCTGCAGCTACAGCATGCGACAAAGCAGATTCGAGAGTAAGATTATCTTCTGATAACAAGCGTTTCTGTAAAGCAATATCTCTTACCCCACAAACGATTCTATCTCGTAGATTATCGTCCAGCTGATTGATGAAACTGCATTTCTCTGCAACTTTCCTTAAAGTGGCAACGTAGGTAGCAATGTCCCCCCCATCGAGTTGGTTCCTCTTATGAAAAAGAAAACGTTGAACAATCTCTGACGTCTTCGCTGTAAAATGCTGATTTAGTAGTTCAAGAATCTGATTGAAAGATTTCTCATTCGGTTTTACAGAAGCACAAAGTGAACGTATTTCGTATCTAGCAGTTCCGCAGGCAGCAAGTAAAGTAGCCCTCTTCTTGGCAGGATTGTCTATTCCATACTAGCCTCCAAATGAAATTCTAGACGCAGAGTCAAATTCCCCAAGTGAATGCAATGCAGCAGACATTTTGTACGTATCGAAGTCACACTTTCACAACTCACTTTGCGTGAATTTCGAGTTATCCTCGTCGCCAATATTATGTATTGATACTTTGGTGAATGTGTTTATTAATACAATATATGGATAAGTACCATTTATTCTTTTCTGTTACGGTTATCCTACTACACAATGCTTGTATATTAAAAACCGGGAACTCAAGTAAGGTCATCGAACATACTAACATAGAACCTACAGAATACATAACCTAGAACATAACAATAAGCAAAGATCTTGTGCGAAAAAAAATTGCTCACTCCAAAATTGTTACTCACTACTGAAGATGTAGCACTGTTCAATAAATACACCTCTGCACTGGCTGAACAGGCTAATGATGACATATCAAAGCATATAAACTATAAAAGAGTTCACACTGTGGATATATTATAAAACTATTGATAAGAAATTATCCACTAAAATGATATATATTAAAGTACTGAGGACCTTTAGGTTACGAAGTAGCCATCATCAGATAAACTAAATTGTAAATCAAAATGTGCCTGCTTAGATACTATTTGGAGATAATAATGTAAAGAATGGGTTACTCTCAGCAGGAAATAAATCGGAATTTAATAAATTGCTTTTTCATTTCAAAAGTGATAAACTTTGTTGGGAATTGGTGTTATATATGTTCGGCTACCGCTGATTTTTCACCTTTCTTTTTATTTATATGGCTAAATTGTTCCTTATAACGAGTTGGAATGTTCCTTCTAGTTTGATCCACATACCATTTCGAACACGACTCACAATTGACTTTGACAAAACCGGGATTTTAAAGATCAATTGTGGGTCGTGTTCAAAATGGTATGTGGATCAAACTAGAAGAGACATTTTAACTCGTCATAAGGTACATTTTGCTCATATATAGAAAAATAATGATGGAAGTCAGCGGTAGCCGAACATATTTTGAATACAGGTCACACCATTTCTCAAGAAAGTTTATCACTTTTAAAACAGTATAGACAAATATGTAGGTAATTTAGAAGGGATGGAAATGTATAAACGAGAAAGCAATTTATCTCCAGCTGAAGGTAACCCATTGTTTACATTATTATCCCCAAATAGTATTTAAACAGGCACATTTCAATTTATAATTTAGTTTACTCTGATGATGGCTACTTGGTAGCCGAAAGGCCTTCGGTACTTTGATAGTATTTTTAGTTAATAAGGGTGATTATCTCTCATCTGTAATATCGAAGCATCATGATGTTGAAGACAGTAACAACACATTAATAAAATGTACGTTCGCTTTGCTGCTCCTATTTAATTGGCGAAATACAATTTCTTGAAATTATGACTTATAAGCGACCTCCAGAAGATATTAGTAATCAACGGGAAATGTGGGATTGTTTATCAGGCTATGAGAAAACGTTGTGCAAATGATGACATTTGGTTGTATTTGGGAAAAGTTCGAAACTTGCTCCTATCCTCTTCTAAAAAAAACTCACAAATATACTGACCTCATTATACATATTCGCAATACAACCAGACTCGTATCGAAAGAAAATAAATACATTCTCGTCACATCAGGTACAACAAGATGGATTTCGGGAACATCTGTAATTCAAAAATTAGCTACGCAATGTGGTACTAAACAGCCACAAATTTTAACGAGCACTAGATTCAGAAGGCTGATAGCAACAATATTGCAGTGTTGACAAAGACTAATTACATCATGTGGCCAAGTTCGTGAGTAATACTGAAAAAACACATGTGGAGTTCTATAGGTATCTTCCAGCAAATGAATAATAACTGAATTTCAGAAACAGATTACAATATATTATGTCATAGTCTTACTATTATTATTATTTCTATTATTCCACTATGATTGATTGATATTCCAAGGAATTTTATTTTTAGATTGACTGAAAGTACATATCATACAGGTCAAGTAGCTGAGCTATTGCTTCTGTTAGAAAGTGGTGAAGGTGCTGGATTCAAACGGAAAAAGCCTTCACGAAATACATTTGGAAAATGAAGAATTAGAGGAAGAGGCAGCAGAATCTTACGAGCAGCAGCCTACTGAATCAGTTAATCAGATATACTTTTATGGGACATCTAAAATGAATAAGAGCAGTAACTGGAGCTTTCGCAAAGACCTGTCTCATTCAAATTATGGAAAACTTTCTGGCTTAGAAGAAATATTGTAAACTTCACAGAAATGAATTGTACCTAGAAAAATTAAACTCCTGTCCTTGTTTTCTTAAGAACAAGATAACTGCTCTTTCCATAGAAACCAAGAAGTGTGTAGATCTTCGAGAAATATTAATATTTTTCATTCATAATCAGAAATGGAGACTTTAATTACATGATACTATACCGAGAAACTGAGAATCTAAATTATTTCTGAAGGTTTAGGACTTGTTGACTATGATATCAATAATAGATGAATATTCAATATTATCAAATTCCAGGTAATCAGAAAAAACATTGACATAGAAGAAGAAGTATCAGTTTTTGAAAAGTTTAATAATATAAAAGGAAATAGGTGTTCAGAAAGGGTCGAATGGCTTCCAGACCAGTTTTTTTCAAATCACATCAAAAAGATAACAGCACCAAAAAATGAAGTGTCTAGCTGCAATCAAGAACATACCTGGTTTGCAGAAGTCCTGATTGGTCTAGAGTCAAAACACTAATATTTAATACTTACAGTATGAAATAAACATGTTGTGTTAATTTTTCTCATGACTATGGTCTAGGTTCCGCTTGTTAACAATCTTTTTTTTTTTCAATTAATAAATAACCTGATCTTAAAGTATTGTATTTTTCTGCTGGTAGGGGAGAAATTAGAGTTATTCAACAATTAACTATATAGTACGTATATGAGATTCCCAAATCTGAATAATGGTTGTTTCAGAATATTCTATTTTTATTCAATGTATTACAACTCAAACTACAAAGTTATAAGAATGCACAATATTCGACAAATATGTGACCAATGAAACCAATTACATAATAGGCAATCTTATCTTTATTATTATATGAGATAACCTAAAATTAACAGAAAAATATCAAGGATAATCAATAAATATCTACAAATGAATATGTTTATTTGGAATATATTACTTCCTTCCAGTTCTTGTTGAAAGGAGGAAATTGAAACAAAAATGCCTCTATTACAGAATGTTCGATATATTGGAGTTATTGAATATAAATATTTCCATTTTTAAACAAAATACTTCTCGGAAATAAAACTATTTAAAATGAGCGGGTCATACAATCCACAAATAATCATAGTTACTATTATTGAACGGTAGTATGTGACGAAATGATTCTGTATAAGCGCAAATATATATAATAATATCAGCAGTGATATAGGGTTTTCAACCTATCCACTTGCTGGAAATATTAAATCTAAAGTAAATTTCAGATATATAAAATACATACGCTCGGCGAGTTATATATTCTAGAAGCCGGCCCGCCCGTACCATGTTAATCATGATGACTCATATACGTAGAACCATAGCTTAGAGTATTAATCATTCTATTCATAATAAAAACTATGATTAATTGAATGACGAACATTGCAGGTGTTTTAAGGGTATAAATACGATGCTCGACCTGTAAATATCATCATTACTTTACGAGAGTTAGAAGCTTTAACATTGCTTATAATAATCAGTGTAATTTTCAAATCATTACTGTAATACATTGTAGCTTTTACATTGCACAATAAATATAGTAAAATCAAATCGTTTTTTAAAAACGTTATTTCTTGAACCGGAAATAAAACTGGCGCAGTCGGAAAGGATTCCAAGAAAGTGCATTTTTACTACAAAATCGAGTACTAATGTTCGTGCACTTTAATGCTTAAAATTGGAATTAAAGCAAATCAAACATATCCTGAACAAAATCGTCAAGATATCCAAGTGGCCTGGACAACATCGCCGAAGTCACTCATCAACAAATCAAACATATCCTGAACAAAATCGTCAAGATATCCAAGTGGCCTGGACAACATCGCCGAAGTCACTCATCAACAAATCAAACATATCCCGAACAAAATCGTCGAGATATCCAAGTGGCCTGGACAACATCGCCGAAGTCACTCATCAGAAGACATCAATGAAGACATCAATCAAGTAAGAGAATCTGTTTATTCTATAATATCCACTATCACATGTCAAATGAAATAGATGATATATTGAGTAATATAATCAGACAAGTAAGTAACTTAAGAATAGATAACGAAGGTTCAGAATTCATTGAAGAAAACAATTCTTTTAATAATTCTAATAACAATCAAACAATGGCAAATTTCAATATAAACAAAATATTCATTGACGCTGTTCCCAGTTACAGTGGAGAACAAGCAACTCTAGGAATTTTTATCAATGCTTGCGAAAAATTCTTAACTACATTAATTGACCCAAATCAACCTCAAAATAACGAATGGCTATTAAGAATTCTAATAAATAAATTAGAAGGACGAGCTTTAACACTAATAGGTAGTAGAGAAGAGGCAAATACATGGCCTGCAATCAAAAATCTTTTAATATCTTATTTTGGAGATCAAAGAAATATTAAATGCTTAATTAGAGATTTAATGAATGTAAAATTGGAAAGAAATGAAACCCCATATACGCTAGGTATGAGAATACAAGATATCAAAAGTATGATTTTGAATAAACTTAGATTAGAAGAACCAGATAATGCGGTAAGAATAGTGAAAACACAAATGTATGACGAAATCTCTTTAGATTCATATTTGAATGCCTTGCCTGAAAAACTTTCAGAAAAAATAAGATTCAGAAACCCTGAAAATTTAGAAAGAGCTATGAATTTAGTTGTAGAAGAAGAGAATGTAAACTATTACAGAGACAGAATGCATACAGTAGGAAGTAATAGATTTTATAAACCCCCAGTAAAATTGCAACCAAGCAAACCCATGATTAATCGTCAAAATTTTAATTCTCAAAATTTTAATCGTCAAAATTTTAATCCTCAATATCAAAGTATTAATAAACAACAATTTACAAACAGACCAAATATTCCGAATCAACCAAGACCATATTATAATAGTACTAATCATTGGATTAATAGACCTCAAAATCAAAATTTTAATAATTTCCAACGACAAATACAAAATAAACCTGTACCAATGGACACAAGCTCAGGTAATACGAGACGAACTAATAATACAACTCAAAGAATGTACAATGTACAACCAGCACAAAGACCAAATCAACAAAGAAATTTCACGTCAGAAGAGTTATTCCATCATGAAATGGATGAAACCGAACCAGAATATTCAGATAATCCAGAATATAATGACATTGATTATGATTGTCAAAATGAAGAATTTGACGAAAACTATGATTACGATGAGCAAAATTTTCATTTAGACCAGACACAAACAGAGAAGACATAATAGATTTAAATAATATTGATATTAATGTATTACCCTACATTAAAATCCCACATGCAAATTTAAAATTTTTAATTGATACGGGATCGTCAAAAACATTAATAAATCCGAAAACCGTAGATAAACATTATAAAAATTATGTTTGGAATGAACCATTCAAAATAAGATCTGCACATAACACCACTTTACACAAATACGTCGCGAAAATACCTTTACCAAGAACATTTAATACAAAATTAGTTCATAATTTTTGTGTATTCAATTTTAATAACAGATATGACGGTTTGATAGGCATAGATTTACTAAAGAAATTAGATGCGAATATTGACATAAAAAATGGAGTATTAAAAACAAAAACTGCTGAAATACCAATATACTTTGAAAAACAAAATACAAGTCACGAGAGTTATAATAAAATGATTGAACCTCGTACAAAGCAAGTAATTAAAATCCCAGTAAATTCAAACGCAAGTCAGGGAATAATAGAATACTCTTTATTAGAACCAGGAGTTGAATTACCATCATCTCTAGTAACAATAAATAACAATCACGCTGTCGTTTCAGTAACAAATTCAAACGAATACCCAGTAGAGATAAAACTGGAGAAACCGCTTGAAGTGACAGAATTAAATAATTACAATCAGTTAGAGATAAAAAATAATGACTTAATTATCGAACATGATAACGAATTGAAACAAAATCTTAAACACCTAAGACTTAACCATCTAAATTTAGAAGAGAAAAAAGCAATCAGAGAATTATGTTTCGAATATAGAGACATTTTTCATTGCGAAAAATTACCTTTATCTTTCACAAACGAAATTAAACATTGTATTAGAACTACAGACGAAATCCCAGTATATCGGAAACCATACCGGTTACCTCACGAAAATCAAAAAGAAGTAGAAAAACAAGTCACACAATTATTAGAACAAGATATAATTAGAAATTCAACAAGCGCATGGAGTAGCCCTGTAATAATTGTACCAAAAAAAGAGGATGCTTCAGGAAAAAAGAAATTTAGAATGGTAATCGATTATTCAAAATTAAATGTAAAAAGTATTGACGACAAATATCCATTACCTAACATAACTGAAATTTTAGATAAACTAGGTAAATCACAATATTTTACAACTCTAGATTTAGCATCTGGATTCCATCAAATAGAAATGAATGAAAATGATATATGCAAAACAGCTTTCAGTACACCAAGAGGACATTATGAATACAAAAGAATGCCCTTCGGTCTGAAAAACGCCCCAAGTACATTCCAACGAGTAATGGACAATGTTTTAAGAGGAATTCAAAATGAAAAATGTATAGTATATATGGATGATATAATAATATTTTCGGTATCCTTACAAGAACATATTGAAAAATTGAAAATTGTATTTGAAAGATTAAGAAAAGCTAATTTCAAAATTCAAATTGATAAAAGTGAATTTCTAAGTAAAGAGGTAGCATTTTTAGGACATGTTGTAACACCTAATGGAGTGTTACCTAATCCAAAAAAAATTGAAGCCGTAATTAAATATCCAATACCAAAGACAACAAAAGAAATAAAAGGATTTTTAGGACTAGTCGGTTATTATAGAAAATTTATAAGAGACTTTGCAAAACTTACTAAACCAATGACCAAATGTTTGAAAAAAGGACAAAAAATAACTCATGATCAAGAATTTATAAAATCATTTGAAACTTGCAAAAAATTATTAGTAAATCACCCAATACTTCAATATCCAGATTTTACAAAACCCTTTGTCTTAACGACAGACGCTTCGAATGTAGCTTTAGGAGCAATATTATCACAAGGTATTATTGGAAAAGATAAACCAATATGTTATGCCTCTAGAACTTTGAATGAAACAGAACAAAAATATAGTACTATTGAAAAGGAACCACTTTCGATAGTTTGGGCAACAAAGTATTTTAGACCTTACCTATATGGTAGAAAATTCATAATATATACTGATCACCGACCATTAACTTGGTTATTCAAACTCAAAGATCCAAATTCAAAATTACAAAGATGGAAAATACGATTAGAAGAATACGACTATGAGATAGAATATAAAAAAGGCAAATATAATACAAATGCAGATGCATTATCAAGAATTCAAATAAACGCACTTGAAAATGAATCTGTAATTGCAAATATTGATGAAAGCGATATAGAAAATGCGCTTCGATCACTAACAACACCTAATTTACCCCAAATTGACCAAGAAGACTTAGATGAAATATTAGAAGGTATTGATACTATCCATTCACGTGAAAATGATGAACCATTAGAAGCAATCAAAATTTTAGATAATATAATAAATAACAAGTCAAATCAATATTACATTTCAGAAGTGTATAATAAACCAAAAAAAGTAAAAGTTATAAAAGAAGACGGAAATACTAAACTATACGCACAATTTACAAAAAATAATAATGACCAGCAGATAATCGATTTTTTACGAGAATATACAACGGAAAACAAAAAATTCTATATGTATTTTGAATCTGAAAAATTATATAAAGATTTTTGCAATATATATATACAAATATATAATAACAATGGACCTGAATTGATTAGATGTACACAAAACAAACAAGAAATAAAAGATAAAGATGAAATATACCTCACAATAAGAAATCAACATGAATCGAAAACAAATCATAGAGGAATACAAGAGACTATGAAGCAAATTCAGAGAAAATATCATATCAAAAATATGCAACAAGAAGTTTCCAAGTTCATAGGAAATTGTGAAATTTGCAAAAAATCAAAATATGACAGACATCCACCAAATCCTCCAATAATGATAACTGAAACCCCGAGTAAACCTTTTCAAAAATTACATTTAGATACTTTCGTAATAGAGAAACAAAATTATCTCACAATTGTAGATGCTTTCTCAAAGTTTGGACAAGCAATACCAATTCAATCAAAAAATAGTATAGATGTAACAGACGCGTTATTATTATTCTTTTCCTACTATGGATTACCAGAACAAATAACTACAGACAATGGACCAGAATTCACTAGCAAAGTAATTCAAGATTTATTAGAAATACATAAAATTAAAATTCATTTCGTAACTGAAAACCACCCAGAATCGAATGGATTAATCGAAAGATTACATTCAACAATTCTAGAACACATAAGATTACTAAAACAAAATCATAAAGACCCAATAACAACTTTGATGAAATATGCAATAATAGCATATAATAACTCGATAAATTCAAGTACGAATTTCACACCAATAGAATTAACAATAGGGAGATTCAATGAGAAAAATCCGTATGATATAGATTATGAAAAACAATTATTTCAAACTTATGTAAAGGAACATAGAGATAAGTTAGAAACCACATATAATAAAGTTAAAGAAAAATTAGATAAGGACAAAACAAATACTGCAAATAAACATAATGAAGAGTGTAATTTAGAAAAATTACAAGTAGGTTCAAAAGTATACGAGAAAAATTATAGAATGAAAAGAGCTAAAACAGCTGATAGGAATTTAGGACCATATGAAATAAAGAAAATAAGTGATAAGAATGTAGCATTAATTGAAAATGACAGAGTAAAGAAATACGTACATTTAAAAAATTTGAGACATGTTATTGTTTCAGATGGACAATCTTCATCTGCCTCGCAGCAATCTCAATTAAATCAACAAAAGGAGACATAAAAAATGTAGAAATAAAAGAAATTACTGACAACCCTGGTATTATACCAATAAGACTAGGCAGAACTCAAAACACAATAGACTATTGGTCATTTATTCAAACAATCAAATTGGACTCATTAATTTATAAATATGAAAATTTAAAACAAAATTATATGAAATTAAAAAACTCCATATACGATAAGAAAAGTCATACTGAAGAATTACACAATTATTGCTATATAACTTAACATGCAATTTTAAAAATTGATAATCAAATCAATCGATTAATACCCAACACTGAAATTAGAGAAAAGAGAGGTTTAATAAATGGATTAGGAAATATAATCAAAGCCATAACGGGAAATTTAGATCAAGATGATGCTGAAAAATATGACAATGCAATAAGTCAATTAAACGGCAATCAACAACAGATAAAACAGGCATTAGAAAACCAAATATCCTTAACTATTGAAACAACAAAACGAATAAATGTAACAATCAATAAACTATCGTATAATCAAAAAACATTGAAAATAAAAATTGATGAATTAAGTAATTTAATTAATCAAACTGAATCAGATCTATATTCATTAGTAATGTCAATCAATGTATTTACGCAAATTAATTTAGCTTTAGAGACAACAGGTAAAATCCTAGATACTTTATAAAATGCTGTAGTGTTTGCCAAGTTAAATACATTTCACACATCATTAATTGAATCAAGAGAATTATTAAACGAATTGATAAGCATTAAGCCATTAATTTCAAAAAGTGAATTGCCATATGAACCCACAATCAAAACTATATTGTTATTTGAAAAAATAATAAATATAAAAGGATATATAAAAAATAAGGAACTTGTATTTATTCTTCAGATACCATTAGTAGAATCAGAATTTTATAATTATTATCATCTATTTGCATTCCCAATCAAACGAGAATCCCAATTCCAATTAATAATACCACAAACCAAATACCTGATCCTGAATAAAAACAGATACGCCATGTTCAATAAAGAATGTCGAGAAATCAAGAAAAGTGAATACCTATGTGACTCAAGGAACACCAAAATTGTAACAAACAACAGCCCATGTGAGACTCAACTATTATCATTTTCCCAAGATTATAACAAATGTCATCCCAAATCAATGAAGATATTGGAAAATAAAATACAGAAGATAACGGACAATAAATGGATTATTGTAGTACCAAAAGAAACAACAGTCACTGTGAGATGCAAAAACAACGAATATAAAAACATAATAAAAGGAAGCAATATCGTAACTGTACCAGAAGGTTGTAATCTACGAATAAAAGAAGAAACTATAAGGACATATCAAAATCCAGGAATGGAACAAACGTACGTTGAAGTGCCAAATATAAAGATAGAAACAACCGAAATAAAAAATGAACCAACTGAAACACCACTTCAACTAGAAAACATCGAATTAGACGAGATACATCCTTTTATACAAGAAATGAACAATAATAAGAAACTAATTCAATCTATTGAACCAGTGAAAGTGCATCATAATAATATAAGTGTATGGACAATTATTCTTTATGTAATCTTAATTTTAATAATATTGTACTTTGCACGAAAAATTCTAATGAAAAAGTTGATTGAAAGAAATAATACAATCACAGAAATAGAAATACCCATAGAAAGTATTCAATTGAAAAATTAAAGGGATTTACCCTTAATGTTTCAACTTAAGGAGGGACGAGTTATATATTCTAGAAGCCGGCCCGTACCATGTTAATCATGATGACTCATATACGTAGAACCATAGCTTAGAGTATTAATCATTCTATTCATAATAAAAACTATGATTAATTGAATGACGAACATTGCAGGTGTTTTAAGGGTATAAATACGATGCTCGACCTGTAAATATCATCATTACTTTACGAGAGTTAGAAGCTTTAACATTGCTTATAATAATCAGTGTAATTTTCAAATCATTACTGTAATACATTGTAGCTTTTACATTGCACAATAAATATAGTAAAATCAAATCGTTTTTTAAAAACGTTATTTCTTGAACCGGAAATAAAACTGGCGCACCGTTACAGTAGGTTGAAGTACTGCTATGGTTGGCAGTTATAGTCTAGAAGCCAGAGCGGTATTGATGGTCCGAACATTAACCCGATGGCACTATGGTTTATCGTTAGAGGACGGTTCAATGATCAATTCATCTAACAGACCGAATTTTCCCCGGCTACTAGATCTCGAGATACAGCATCCGCATTTTTCTTTTTTTTTACCAACTCTTTCCAAGTTGCGGTTACTAGGGAAGCATGCCATTCTTATACACTTCCACCATGTGCCATCATTTTTTATCGTGTCCGTTTATCAGGCGGACCAGTTAAAATTCAACCGAAAATGGACTGCAAGGAAAATGTTCATTGGTATTGGCAATTGTTAACATACCCTATGCCATCAAAAGTTATCGGTCCATTTCCGAGTAATTGGTCATTATTCGGATCAAAAATGTTCCTTTTTTTCTTTTTGTGGATAAAACTTGCTTATTACAAGGTAACATGATGGCATCATGTTAAATAACTTTATTGGAGGTCAAATAGAGATTTAAAATTATTGCCATTACTCCTTGCCTATTTCAACCCCCGAAAAAACACTAAAACTGCCCCCAAAAAAATATAAATCATATGATAATATGACCAATTTTATGATAAAATTTTATTTTTTCATTTTACCGGATGATTTCAGGGAGTTTTGAGGGGTTCAAATAGGCAAGGAGTGATGACAATGACCTTGTAACCCGCAAGTTTTATCCACAAAATGGAAAGAAGAAACATTTGTGGTCCAAATAATGGCCAATTATTCGGAAATGGATCGATAACTTTTGATGGCATAGGGTATGTTAACAATTGCCAACACCAATGAACATTTTCCACCAGGTTTGCGGGGGTTAACTTGCAGTCCATTTTCGGTTCAATTTTAACTGGTAGGCCTGATAAACGGACACGATGAAAATGATGGCACATGGTGGAAGTGTATAAGAATGGCATGCTTCTCAATTAACCGCAACTTGGAAAGGGTTAACCTCCAGTCGGTATTCCGAGATCTAGCAGCCGGGAAAAATTTGGTCTGTGAGATGAATTGTTCATTGAATCGTATTCTAACGATAAACCATAATGCCATCGGGTTAATGTTCAGACCATCAATATCGCTCTGGCTCCTAGACTATTACTTGGCAGTTCTTATTCAATGACAGCATCCCGGTTCTTATATATTCCAATAGAACTGACTGAGACTTGTTCTGGTTAAGTTTGAACAAGTTTAAAGTTTCTTTGCCTAATTGGCCACAATTCTGTGTATGTAACTTGAGAGATATAAAATTGAATTTTCTGAATTATGAATATAACTTACATAATTTAACATAGGATTATAAAGATGAATAAACGTAAAAGATTGAACCATAGGTGGGATTCGAACCCACATTTCTGGATTTCTAGTCGAGGGTGTCTACCAATTACACCACTTTGGTCCCGTAAGATTTTCATATTTTTGTAAATATAAATAAACCTCTGAAAGGATAGTAGATCATTGATGAACACAATGCGATTCGATGCCCTACTATAGATCAACTATTCACGCACATTCATCTAAAGTTCAGTCGTTCTTGAAGTAAGGATTGTAGGTTAAAGTACTGCTATGGTTGGCAGTTACTTGACAGTTCTTATTCAATGGCAGCATCCCGGTTCTTATAAATTTCAATAGAACTGACTGAGAATTGTTCTGGTTAAGTATAAACAAGTTTAAACTTTCTTTTTTATAATCCTATCTAAGTTATCTTGATAATTCAGAAAATTTAATTCTATATCTCTTAAGTTACATACACGAATTTGTGGCCAATTAGGCTAAGAAACTTTGAACTTGTTCATACTTAACCAGAACAATTCTCAGTCAGTTCTATTGAAATATATAAGAACCGGGATGCTGTCATTGAATAAGAACTGTCAAGTAACTGCCAACCATAGCAGTACTTTAACCTACTGTAACGTTGCGCCGAGGGTATGTATTTTATATATCTGGAATTTACTCTAGATTTAATATTTCCAGCAAGTGGATAGGTTGGAAAACCTATATCACTGCTGAACCTCGTACTTGTAACAGTCGGCTGGGTATTAAATCTCAAGATTTTGAAGATGAATAAGGGGATTACAGGGTGATTCGGAAAGCAGCAAACATTATATTGAAATCTATTAGAGAGGTCACTTTTGACGATCAATTTTATCCAGCTACTGATTCTATGTTTAATGATATTGATATTCTGACAAAATTATAGTATTTTATGGATTTAATTATAGTCAATGATAGCGGCAAAAAAACCAATAAGTCAAAAAATTATCAAAGAATGTGTTCGTCAATTTCACCCCCTGTAAAGTCAGCTGCACGTCCAAGATTTTATTTATCACCGCTTCAGGTAGCCTTATCGGTATATCTGAATCGGAACTTTGGTTCGAAAAAACTTGCCTGCGTTGGGGTCTTCCGCATCTTACATTGAAGCTATACGTTTCGAGCAATCAGCGTTTTTGCAAGGTGAAATTTCATTGAAAGATAAGACCTTTGTTCAATGCGTTCATGATAACGCTGATTTCAATATCGATACGTCAGATGGTAAGGGAACCTTTCACAGTTTAGGCTCGATCCAAATAATTACGCCTGAGAATGGCGTAGAAAAAAGAATACATTTCTTGCGCCAACCGCTATAGTTTAGGAGCCAGAGCGATATTGATGGTCTGAACATTAACCCGATGACACTATGGTTTATCGTTAGAGGACGGTTCAATGATCAATTCATCTCACAGACCGAATTTTCCCCGGCTGCTAGATCTCGAGATACAGCATCCGCACTTTTTCCTTTTCTTACGTATGTCTGGAATGGAGAAAATTGTATCCTCTGGTTCGAACTCCAATCTAAATTTGAAACCGTCATTTGCATCTGAAATGAATTATCATTGGATGCTTAAAAAATATGCACAACCAGCGATCACTGCCGGATGGAACGGATTTATCGAATATCTGACGATGAAGAAACAAATTTTGAATCATCATCGAAAATATAACATCGAAATTATTGTGCAACTTGGTGGATTTCATACATTGTTATCTTTTTTCGTTAAGAAAGTGCAATAATTCACCTTAAATTCATTTTATTCCCGTTTACCAATTTTAAACTCATTTCACTCAATATTAAAAAAGTGCAATAATGCACCTTAAATGCATTTTATCATGCATTCTATCATTTTCCTGATAACTTTAACTCAGGATTCGTAATAAACGACCTCCGAAACCCCCGTATGCCAATTTTCATTTCATTTTATTCAATATTGAAAAAGTGCAATAACGCATCTTAAATGCATTTTATTATGCAATCTATCATTTTTCTGATAACTTTGACTACGGAGTCATAATTAGCGACCTAGAGAACCCCGTATACCAATTTTCAACTCATTTTAATAAAAATTAATTCAGTGCAACAGAGTGCAACGTAAATTGCATTTAATTGTGCAATCTATCAATTTTCTCATAACTTTGACATCGGATTCGTAATCAGCGACGTCGAAAACCCCCGAGTAGCTATTTTCAACTGATTTCAGACAATATTTAAGAAATGTAGAGGAAAGTGCATAATAAAATGCATTTTCAAATGCATATTAATACAAGATAGATTTTTTTTTAAATCATTTTGATGTCAGATTCACAATCAGGGACCTTGAAACCATCTAACTACAAGTTTTCGAGCACTTACAAGCAATATTCAGGAAGTTCATTAAAAAGTGCACTAGAAAGCATTTGAAAAATTTATGCATCAAATCCCCCGGTTAAGCATAAGTAACAACAAAGTTTACAAATACCTTCCTTAAGAGAATGCAAAAAACCGCTAAGCTCTATCTATCCACGTAACGTTTTTCCTAAGGTTTGTGAAAATCGGCCCAAATACAACGTACTATACGTGTACCTGGAGGTCACGACTTCCAGGAGTACTGCGTCACCCCTGTGACATTAATTCTAATTCAATGTAGAATGCATCGAAAATGGTTACTGTGGAATTTTTGCGACTTCTGGTCATGAATATGATCTTTAAAATAGTCTCCAATGTACCTGGTGCACTACGCCTCCTGAGGAACGTTACTCCAATTTTATCCAGAATGCATCGAAAATGGTTATTCAGAGGATTTTGAGGTTGCTGATCACGAATATGACATTTAAAAATATCGTTCGTATACAGGACGTCCTGGGGCGATTTGCCTCTTTGGGAATCATTTTTATTCTTTACTAGGGAATTTTCGAACTCGAAAAATCTTCGGTAAAGAGTTGGATCTAAATTGAACAAATGTGGTAATAATTACCTAGTGCTTCAAGCCTTCCTGACCTTCAGGTATGCGGAGGACACTTTTAAACAAAATATTCCTGATCAGCGACCTCAAAAATTCGCGAGTAACCATGTTTGATACATTCCGGATGCAATTGGAGAAAAGTTTCTCAGGTGTCGTAGTGCACCTGGGTGTCTCGTGCACCATGGACCAGGAACATTGGAGACTGTATTAAACATGATATTCGTATTCACCGACCCCAAATCGATTAATAAAACATCTATACTCAGGCTAAAAAACTGCTTCTACAAAATGCATAAATGCAATTCCCAATGAGCGCCAAAAACAAAATGGTTTCTTTGTTCTACATGTCTCCCAGAATAGAAGGCCGAAAACCGCATTTCAATCAATCTTGCCCCAAAAAAAAACGAGAGATTGGCAAATTTTGG